>SNQJ01S0011260.1:75958-94803 GCA_010110895.2 Picea sitchensis | reverse complement strand
AATTTTATCAAATTTTCTTTTGTTATTGAAATCAATATTTTAACACAATATTTATCATGGAATCCAATTGGGAAAACCAAAAACACTTTTCTATTAACTGCAAAATTCTATTTTACAAGTTACATAGAAGGAATATGTTCTTCCTTTTATATTATCACCCATTGATCAAGATGCACCCACACCCTTTTTCACCAGCACCAACTGGTAGGAGATTACAACCCCTTATTTAGTCAGCTACAACTGACAAGGAAGCACCTACTCCCCTACAGGATTCAACCTTCCCTTGCACCACCCTTAGTTTCATCAATTTAGAAATAGGATATACAGTCCAACAATGGTCTTCTATATCAAAAACTGGATCTTCATGGATTCTGCTATGTCTCCTTATGTTCTAGATCTTCAATAATTATTTGACAGACACAATTCCTCTCACAATTATATCTTGTTTATATAATCTTCAAACTGGTATGAGTTATAACACATTGTGTCCTTTTGTTTGGACCATCTCACCTATTCATTTAACTTAACCATAATATCTGTTATTATTCAAACCTTACCGTGAAGGCTTTTCATAAATTGATCATAGATATGGATCAATTTCATCTTTTAACTCGATTCCTTGCTTCTACAAATATTGCAGAAATCGAATTTTTGTAGAGGTGCTTCCTTCAAACCATTTACATATGACCATATTCGCAGAACCACGAGCTTATTAATTTAAGAAATGTTCTCAGTGCCTCACGACTTATATGTTCGTAACCCATGACCGGGAGCTAGAACCTAGTCCTCTGAACTTCGGCCTTCAGGTGATTTCTCTCTTAGAATCATCCAATCTTCCAAAGTCTGAACTTCCCGAAGTGGTTACTGTTACACATTATTTTGGTCATCTATATGATCCATTGACAAATATGTGTTCATGCTCCCAAAAGAGCCTATCTTCATGAGAAAGGTGGTTGGATTTCTCTTCCAAAAAACCTTATTAAGGAGGGTCATTGCAGGCTTCATCATAAGCAGGTTGTGATGATGCCTAGTCGTCGTAGGCTGCCCTAAAAATGGTTTGTGATTTCTCTGCAGGCTATTGTATAGCTGGGGTGCGACGATGTCAAAAGGCTGAGAAAAGGTCGAACTTCATGAAAGTTCTAGAAGGGGATCTTCTAGAATATGAGGTGGCATTCGTATGGTTGGGGTCCTACTCACTTCTATGATTTGGTGGGATCGTCCTAATATATTTAACCATCTCTCTTTCCCCTATATAAAGAGGGATTTCTCATGGAAAAGGTTAAGAAAACAAGCAGGGAAATAAGATTATTGAAGGTTGAATTGGCTAAGATTGTATGGAGAATTCTGCATTAGATCATTCTCGAGAGCCTCATTTCAGTTCATTAAGTCATTGTAGATATTCTTCATTCAATATTGGAGCAAGTGTGCGTGTTGGAGAAAAGGGTCATCATAAGGGGACCTTGCAACATCAAGGCTTTGGTTGTAATGTCCACTTTCATTATTATATAATACAGTGATATGTTTATTTCCCATAAAACTTATCTCATTTTATTGTATGATTACTTGATCACATATATAAGCTTTTGTTGAGTATACTATTATTGCTTTCACTTTGGTTGGCTTGTGTTCCCATGCAGATCCAATATCACAGGAGCATTGTAGTGAAGCTAGGATGGCAACTACAAGAGGAAGTGATATTTAAACGGTATGTTGCACATCTCTTGTTTGATAGTAATTTCAATGATTGGAGCTTAGGGAAAGCGTCATGTCTTGTTTGTTTTTTTTCTAGATCTAGTTGGATCTAGGGAGATCTGTTTATGTCTGCATTTATCGATTAATCCTATAACATTTACCTCTCACACGGATGGATCCAATGGTTAGAAAGAGTCTTCGAACCAAATCAATAGTCTAGCTTCAATCCATACACTAACCTTCCACTTCTTTATCCAATGGCTATCACTTAATCAAAGGTTGATATGGATGGCCATAGCTATTTTGGAACTTCATCTTTCGGGACTTCCAGTCTCTACAATATTTCAACCTTTCGGAGTACATTTCATCGAAGTACGTATTATATATATACTCGTAGATCGGACAATTATGTCTTAATATGTGGTTGAGTGGATGGTCCATGCAACCTCAACAAGTCGCTTAGTTAATGTCCTTCTCATTGTGCACCTTTTAGGATCTCGACCGTGAATCTTCCTTCTCGACGGACGGTCAGATCTTACTTCAGAGCTTCAACTCTTCAGGACTCCAAGCTACTCTAACTATGAAGTAGTTCAATCCCCCCGAAGTTTTACCTACTGAATAAGTCATTACACTGTGGTGACCACTTGTCAGTTTTTTAGTACACCTTACAATATCCTTCCACTGTGCTTGATCTAACAATCATGATTCATCTTAGAGGATCTCAGATCTACGACCATCGTTAGTTCATGACTTCAGAACTCTGGTGCTTCGGGCATTTGTCTAGTATGAGAATTTGAACATCCCTAGATGTTGTAAACCTAGAGTGACATGTCTTAATGACATCACTCAAGATTACGTGGACCCTATATTTGTTTGCCACATGTCACCCTAATTTGTGACTTACGTAGTATAAAATTCTAATTGGACTTTGACACTTGTCACCATCTTAATGCACCACGTGTCCTTGCTGACGTGGACTATGATGATGTGGGCTCTCAACACGTGTACCAAATGTCTTACTCCGTGACTTCGGAGCTCCAGCCTTCGGGTGAACTCATATGTTTTGAACCCTTTTTCGCCGAAATGGTCAGCATCGAAGTTGATTACTGCTAGGCAACCCTGATTTGATGGCTATCATTGATCTCGAAGTGCTCCTTATATATGGAAACTGACAAAAGTTCAAGAGTTTCGGACTTCGAGTTTATTCTCTTTCCCACTTCCCAATTCACCCAGAGTGAGATTCCCCGAAGAATAATCCTCGAGTAATTGGACTTCATATAATGATCCTTCTTTAGCATGATTCGATTGTCGATGCATATTTCAAAACCATAATTTGTGTGTGGTTTAATTCGTCGCCCAAACTCCACAATTGAAGTTGTGCGATTTTTGGTGAGTTAACCATGATCGTCGATCTTTGAATCGATGAGATCAAATGATATATAATAATTGTCGGATTGGAAATAACGTATAGTTTAATTCTCCCCTCACGCTCTGCAATCAATCCCTGCCCTTGATCTGGTGCTTTCTTATCCAACAATCACGACTTAATCTGATTCTTTGGTGTATCAACCATAATCGTCAATCTTTGAGTCGATGAGATCTGACAATCTAGACTAATTGCAGGATTGGAAATATCATGTAGTTTAATTCTCCCTTCGCGCTCCGCAATCAATCCCTTCCCTTGATCTGCTTGTCTATCCAATAGTCCTAGTTTGGCATGTGGGGATTTCGATACCAATCATGTTTCTGCATTGTGTTTTCCCTTTTGAGTTTCATGTGCATCATCTCTTATGAGATTCTGATCTTCAGTCGCTAACCCTCCTGAGCTCTTAATTTGTTAGTCCTTCCATACATGGATTTTCATCTCTTTGTTCATACCGACTCATCATTATAATGTAAAGACATTGACTATTGACATCAATGACAATATGTCCAACAATATCCCCCTTTGTCATTAAGGGAAACACTCTAACTTCATACACAAAATCCCACTGCGATGATGCTTTTCTCTATGAAGTTACTCTCCCCCTTTGATATCAATTGAAAAGGGTTTCTCCCCCTATGGTAAAGCTCTATCTTTCTATATGTTACTGACCAGAATCTGAACTCGGGTAACTTCTCCTGCAATCATACTTTTCTTGTCATAATTGAATGACTCCTCCTAACTTTGATCATTGTCTCCCCCTGAATTGATGCTAATTGATGCATTATTTTCTTGAGATATTAGATTGGAAGAGGGACTACTCCCAATCTTTTCCTGATATATTCCAATACATCTCTGCTTAAGGGTTTAGTGAAGATATTTGCAACCTCTTCTTGTGTTGGGACATATTCCAATTTAATGTTCTTATTTTCATCCTGATCTCTTAGATAGAGGTATTTTATTGGAATGTGTTTTGATTTGGAGTGTTGGACATGGTTCTTGGAGAGACTTATAGCACTCGTATTATCATAGTAGATAGTATTAGGTTCAACAAACACTATTTTGATGTCTTGTAAGGTTTGTTTCATCCATTCCACTTGTGTGTAGCATTTTGTTGCTGCAATATACTCAGCTTCAGTGGTAGACAGAGAAATTGAGGATTGTTTATTGCTTATCCAAGCTACCAATGATTCTCCCAAGAAGAATTCTCCTCCACTTGTACTTTTTATGTCATATACACAACTTGCTCAATCTGCATCTGAATAGGCCTTTAAGGTGAATGAATCCTTTCCAGGGTACCACAAACCAAGATCTATGGTTCCTTTCAAATACCTAAATATTCCTTTCACAACTTGAACATGGCTATATTTTGGTGTTGTTTGGAATCTAGCCACCATCCCAATAGCTTTCTTGACATCAGTTCTAGAAGCTATTACATAGAGTAAACTCCCAATCATTGATTTGTAGTGTTTTGGGTCTATAGCTTTGGACTCGTCTTCCTTGCTAAGTTTGCATCCAACTTTCATAGGTGTACTAACATGTTTGCAATCCTCTAACTGGAATTTATTAAGAATATATTTAACATACTTGGACTAATGGATAAAGAATCCCCTTTTGGACTCTACTATTTGTAATCCAAGAAATAAATTTAGTTCACCAAGCAGGGACATTTCAAATTCTTGTCACATCCTCCTAGCAAAGTCCTTACTCATTTTTTCATCATCGCTGCCAAATATAATATCATCAACATATACTTCCACAATAATCATGTTATCACCAACAATTTTACAATAAAGAGTATTGTTTGTTGTTCCTCTTTTGAGGCCTTGTACTTGTAAATAAGAATTTATCCTTGCATACCATGCTATGGGTGCTTGTTTTAGCCCATAGAGTGCTTTCTTTAGTTTACAAACATAGTCCCCTTTGTAGTTAATTGAAATCCTTCTGGTTGCTGAATATAGACTTCCTCTTCTAAGTTTCCATTGAGAAATGTTGACTTGACATCCATCTGGTATACTTTAAATTTTTTGTAGCTGGCAAAGGCTAAGAACATCCTAATTGCATCTAATCTGGCCACAGGTGCAAAGGTTTCTTCAAAGTCTACCCCTTCAACTTGAGCATACCCTTTACATACCAATCTAGCTTTGTTCCTGATTACTTGCCCACTTTTTTTATATACACCCATTTAGTTCCAATGACATTCTTATTTTTTGGTCTTGGAACTAGTTCCCAACTTTGATTTTTTTCAATCTGTTCCAATTCTTCATTCATAGAATTGACCCAATTTTCATCTTTAAATGCCTCTTTGATTGAGCTGGGATCAATATATGACAAAAGTGTTATTTATGTCTGATACAACAATTGTCTTCTTGTGTGCACTCCATTGCTTTTATTTCCAATAATCAGTTCTTCAGGATGATTCTTTTGAGTCATTCTTGAGGGTGTCTTTGTGTCCCTTCTTCGGGATTCTTCTCTTATCACTTCTTCTCGAATATTTTCCTCGTATTCACTAGTATCCATATCATCCTCTTGCTTTTCAACTTTATTCTCTTCTACTTCTACTTGTGTACCAACTGACTCATCATCATCTTCATCTTCACTATCAAGTATAGTCTCTTGATGTGTGATCCTAATTGTTTTTAAATCATCCACCTTGACATATGCACTCTCAACAATCTTATGTAATATAATATTGTAGCATATGTATGTTTTCTTGGTAGAAGCATATCCAAGAAAGATACCTTCATCAGATCTAGCATCAAATTTCTCGAGATTCTCATCAAGCCTTTCGATGTAGCACTTACTTCCAAAGACCTTGAAGTATTTTACCGAAGGAGCTCTTCCAAACCATAGTTCATAATGAATCTTATTACTATTAATACTGAGCTAGACTCTGTTCAATATGTATACTACTATGCTTACAACTTCCCTCCAATATCCATCAGATAATTTTTCTTCATTGAGCATAGTTCTTGCAGCCTCCTGGACTGTTTTATTCCTTCTCTCAACAATCCCATTTTGTTGAGGTGTTATGGCAACAAAGAATTGTCTTTTTATTCCATGGGTTTCATAGAAGAGATAAAAATCTTTTGAGGTGAACTCACCACCATTTTCTGATCTAAGACATTTGATTTCTGTCTCCTTTTCATTTTCAACAAGGGTCTTAAAAGCTTTGAATTTGTTAAGTGCTTCTGATTTTTCCTTCAAAAAACATACCCAACACATTCTAGTAAAATCATCAATGAAAAGCATAAAGTAGGACTCTTCTTGAAAAATCTTGGTCCTTGTAGGTCCACAGAGGTCAATGTGAACAATTTTTAAAGGTTTTGAGGTTGAGTATTCTTTTGTTTTGAACCTTATTCTAGTTTTCTTCCCTAGTTGACAATGTCTACACATAGGATTTGAGGGCTTTATGTTCTTTGGCAAGTTTCTTACTTCCCCAAGATTGTTGACTTTCACTAAATTGTCAAATTTAATGTGCCCCAACCTTCTATGCCATAGCCAACTTTCATCTACTAAAATTATATGACACTCCTCATTCAATTTTGTGTTTAGTATATATACATTCTCGGGAGTTCTAGGAGCAATACCAACCAATTTTCTTGAGTCCTCTCTCCAAATATCACATTTATGGGAATCAAAGATGAAAATGTGCCCCTGATCATAGGTTTGGCTAACACTTAATGGGATAGGTTTCAGTTTTCCAACAAGCAACACATCCTTGTCTTTGTCTTTTCCCAAACTCACAATGCCTTTCCCAAGTATGTTACCTGAAGCATTGTCACCAAATGTAACTTTACCCTTTTGTTTCTTTAAGTTAAAAAATGTGTCCTTGTTTCCTATCATATGTTTTGAGCACCCACTGTCAACATACCAGAGATCTTCTTTATCTTGGGCTTTCAAGGCAATAAGACATTCCTCTTTTGATATTTTTTCTTTCCAAAGCTTCTTTTGCTCTCTAATGAGCTTTGGTTTTTTAGAGACTTCCATTAATCTGCAACTACTTTCTTTATGTCCATAATTATGACATCTGAAGAATTCTAGGTTCCCTTCTTATAGAGGTGTAAAGGAGTTATAATTTTTTCTTTTAACTTGATTTATTGTTTGGTTATCTTTAAGATTATTGTTCTTAAACCTCAAGTTTTTCCTTCCATATGCTCTACAATTCATAGCTTTGTGTCTAAAATTAGAGCATGCAAAGAAATAACCAAAGAAAATGTGAGGATACATGTTTTGATAAACCTTCTTTGGTGTTGTCTTATATTCCTTGTTGATGGGTGGAAGTAGTCCTCTGGAGTTCTGATCATTACTTGTATTTTCTTCGTCTTTCTTCTTGAATGTACTGAGGAGAGAAGATACATAAGATTTTGAGTTAACTTGGTTTTATTCTTGAGAATAACCTACTCCATTTTTGTTACTTGAATCCCTTTGTGTGGTAATAATCTTATCTAATATTTTAGAGTTGTTTTCATATCTTGTTTGAATGAGTTTTTCATAAAGTTCTTTTCTTAGGTGAACTATTTCTACCTCCATTCTTTCACAGATTATTTGTTTCTCTTTAAGAGACTTTTCCAGACTTTCTTCCATCCTATTTGCTTCTAGGATTTGGTTTTTCATGTTGCTCATGAGTTTCACCATCTCTTTCTCTTTATGTTCATGTTTTTCCTTTTGTTCAACTACAAAAATTTTCATCTTTCTATATCTAGTTTTGTATCTTCTTAATTCATCCAAGGCATTAAGAAGTTATTCTTCCATATTAACCTTTGCTTCAACTTCTGAATCTTCCTCATGTTGAATTTATTCTATATTATTAGGCTCTTCAGTACCTAGAAAAAGGAATTCATCATCATCACTATCACTAGACTCTGATGAACTGTTGTTTTCTTCTATTGAGTAAAAATTATTTTTCCCTTTGTAAAACTTTTTCTTGTAGTTGGGTTTTCCCTTCTTGTTGTATTGTTTATTTTTGTCTTCTTCATCTTCAGGGTCCTCCTTTGGATAGGGATACTTGGCTGCAAAGTGGCCAACCTTGCCACAATTAAAACATTTTAAAGGCATCTTGCCTTTGTACCTCCCTAATCCTTTCTGAAGTTTTTTTAATAAAATTGGCTTCTTCTACATCAGATTCTTCATGATGGATGGATTGAGGTTTTTTCTTCTGATTTTTTGTTTTCTTGAGCACATTGAAGGTTGCCTCTCCTTGTGGGGGGTTATCATGGACTAATCTTAACTCATAGGCTATGAGTATTCCATACAATTCATCCATGGTGAGTTTATCTAGATTCTCTCGATCTTCAAGAGTGGACACTTTAGGTTGTATAGCATAGGTAGTGTTCTTAGTACTTTTTCAACTAGCTCATTGTCTGACACTTATATTCCCACACTTCTAATTTCATTAACAATATTATCAACTCTTTCGAATTACTCTGAGATATTTTCTTCATCCATCATTTTTAGACCTTGATATTTGACTTTGAGAGTCTGTATTTTGGCCCTCTTTACCTTCGAATCTTCTTCATATATAGTTTCCAATTTATCCTAGAGTTGTTTTGAATTTTGACAGTTTAGTACTTTAGCAAGGATATTCTTACTCAGTCCAACTTGTAGTGTGTTTAAATACTTTTCATGTTCCCAAAATTTCTTCTTGTCTTATGCTTTGGTGACTTTTGGAACATCATATCCTTTTTCAACTAATGTCCATACTTCCAGTCCAATGGACATCATATAGATTTTCATTCTAACACTCCAGAAAACATACTCTCCCCCATCAAATAGGGGGATTTTTTATGACATCTTCAACTGTTGATCCATCCTGATGTATATTTCTCTTCAAGTGATTTAAACCCTTACTGAAGAGACCCTCTTTGATACCAATTGAAGGACCATATCTTGTCACTAAGAGGGGAGGGGGGTGCATCAATGATAGAATAATTTTATCAATTTTTCTTTTGTTAATGCAATCAATATTTTAACACAATATTTATCATGGAACCCAATTGAGAAAACCACAAACACTTTTCTATTAACTGCAAAATTTTGTTTTACAAGTTACATAGAAGGAAGATGTTATTCCTTTTAGATCAGCACCCACCGATTAGGATTCACCCACACCCTTGTTCACCAAAACCAACTAGTAGGAGGCCACAACCCCCTATTTAGTCAGCTACAACTGAAAAGGAAGTACCTACTCCCTTGTAGGCTTCAACCTGCCCTTGCACCACCCAACCACCCTTAGTTTCATCAATTTAGAAATAGGATATACAGTCCAACAATGGTATTCTATATCAAACATTGGATCTTCATGGCTTCTTCTATGTCTCCTTTTGTTCTAGATATTCAATAATTCTTCGACAGACACAATTCCTCTCACAATTCTATCTCGTTTATATAATCTTCAAATTGGTGTTAGTTATAACGCATTGTGTCCTTCCGTTTGGACCATCGCACCTCTTCATTTAACTTAACCATAATCTTTGTTATTATTCAAACATCTTCATTGAGCATACCCCTTACATACCAATATAGTTGTGTTCCTGATTACTTGCCCATTCTCATCCACTTTGTTTCTATACACCCATTTAGTTCCAATGGCATTCTTGTTTTTTGTTCTTGGAACTAGTTCCCAAGTTTGATTTTTTTCAATATGGTCCAATTCTTCATTCATAGCATTGACCCAATTCTCATATTTACATGACTCTTTGATTGAGTTTGGTCAATATGTAACAAAAGTGTTATTTATGTCTGATACAACAATTGTCTTCTTGTGTGCACTCCATCGCTTTTATTTCCAATAATCAGTTCTTCAGGATGATTCTTTTGAGTCATTCTTGAGGGTTTCTTTGTGTCTATTCTTGGGGATTCTTCTCTTATCTCTTCTTCTTGAATATCTTCCTTGTATTCACTATTATCCACATCATCCTCTTCCTTTTCTTCTTTATTCTCTTCTACTTCTTCTGCTTGTGTATCAACTGACTCATCATCATCTTCATCTTCATTGTCAAGTATAGTCTCTTGATGTTTGATCCTTATTGTTTTTAAGTCATCCACCTTGACATATGCACTCTCAACAATATTATGTAATCTAATATTGTATCATATGTATGCTTTCTTGGTAGAAGAACATCTAAGAAAGATACCTTCATCAGATCTAGCATCAAATTTTCTGAGATTCTCATCAAGCCTTTTGATGTAGCACTTACTTCCAAAGACCTTGAAGTATTTTAATGAAGGAGCTCTTCCAAACCATAGTTCATAACGAGTCTTATTACTATTAATCCTAAGCTTACCTCTGTTCAATATGTATATTTTTGTGCTTACAGCTTCCCTCCAATATCCATCAAATAATTTTGCTTCATTGACCATAGTCCTTGCAGCCTCCTAGATTGTTCTATTCCTTCTCTCAACAATCCCATTTTGTTGAGGTTTTATAGCAGCAGAGAATTGTTTTTTTATTCCATGGGTTTCACAGAAGAGATAAAACTCTTTTGAGGTGAACTCACCACCATTGTCTAATCTAAGACATTTGATTTTTGTCTCCTTTTCATTTTCAAAAAGGGTCTTAAAATCTTTGAATGTGTTAAGTGCTTATGATTTTTCCTTGAGAAAACATACCCAACCCATTCTAGTAAAATCATCAATGAACAAAACAAAGTAGGAATCTCCTTACAAACTCTTGGTCCTTGTAGGTCCATAGAGGTCGGTGTGAACAAGCTCTAAAGGTTTGATTCCCTAGTTGACAGTGTTTGCACATATGATTTGAGGGATTTATGATCTTTGGCAAGTTTCTTATTGCCCCAAGATTGATGAATTTCACCAAATTTTCAAAGTTAATGTGTCCCAACCTTCTATGCCATAGCCAACTTTCATCTACTAAATTTATATGACACTCCTCATTAAATTTTGTATTTAGTATACATACATTCTCGGGAGTTCTAGGAGAAATACCAACCAATTTTCCTGAGTCCTCTCTCCTAATATAACATTTTTTGGAATCAAATATGAAAATGTGCCCTTGATCACAAGTTTGGCTGACACTTAATAGGATAGGTTTAATTTTTTCAACAAGCAACACATCCTTGTACTTGTCTTTTCCCAAAATCACAGTGCCTTTCCCAAGTGTGTTACTTGAAGCATTGTCACTAAATGTAACTTTACCCTTTTGTTTCTTTAAGCTCAAAAACTTGTCCTTGTTTCCTGTCATATGTTTTAAGCACCCATTGTCAACATACCAGAGATATGCTTTATCTTGGGCTTTCAATGCAATACGACATTCCTCTTTTGATATTTTTTCTTTCCAAAGCTTCTTTTGCTCTCTAATGAGCTTTGGTTTTTCTGAGACTTCCATTAATCTGCAACTACTTTCTTTATGTCATAATTATGACATCCGAAGCATTCTAGGTTCCCTTCTTGTAGAGGTGCAAAGGAGTTATAATTTATTATTTTAACTTGATTTACTATTTGTTTATATTTAAGATTATAGTTCTTAACCCTCAAGTTTTTCCTTCCATATGCTCTACAATTCATAGCTTTGTGTCTGAAATTAGAGCATGCAAAGAAATAACCAAATAAAATGTGAGGATACATGTTTTGATAAACCTTCTTTGGTATTGTATTATATTCCTTCTTGATGGGTGGAAGTAGTCCTCTGGAGTTTTGATCATTACTTGTCTTTTCTGCATCTTTCTTCTTGAATGTACTGAGGAGAGCAACTGCATAAGATTTTGAGTTAACTTGGTTTTCTTCTTGAGAATAACCTACTCCATTTTTGTTACTTGAATCCCTTTGTGTGGTAATAATCTTATCTAAGATTTTAGAGTTTTTTCATATCTTGTTTGAATGAGTTTTGCATCAACTTCTTTTCTTAGGTGAACTATTTCTTCCTCCATTCTTTCATAGGTTATTTGTTTCTCTTTAAGAGACTTTTCCGGACTTTCTTCCATCCTATTTTCTTCTAAAATTTGGTTTTTAAAGTTACTCATGAGTTTATCCATCTCTTTTTATTTATGTTCATGTTTTTCCTTTTGTTCAACTACAAAAATTTGCAGTTGTCTATATCTGATTTTATATCTTCTTAATTCATCCAAGGCACTGAGAAATTTTTCTTCCATGTTAACCTCTGCTTCAACTTCTGAATCTTCCTCATGCTCAATTTCTTCTATCTTATTAGGCTCTTCAATACCTAGAAAAAGGACTTCATCATCATCACTTTCACTAGACTTTGATGAACTGTTGTTTTCTTCTTTTGAGTAAAAAATACTTTTCCCTTTGTAAAAACATTTCTTGTAGTTGGGTTTTCCCTTCTTGTATTGTTTATTTTTGTATTCTTCATCTTCAAGGTCCTCCTTGGGATAGGGACACTTGGCTACAAAGTGGCCAACTTTTCCACAATTAAAACATTTGAAAGGCAGCTTGCCTTTGTACCTCCCTGATCCTTTCTGAAGTTTTTTAATAAAATTGGCTTCTTCTACATTAGATTCTTCATGATGGATGGATTGAGGTTTTTTCTTCTGATTTTTGTTTTCTTGAGCACCTTGAAGGCTGCCTCTCCTTGTGGGGGGTTCTCATGGCCTAATATTAACTCATAGGCTATGAGGATTCCATACAATTCATCCATGGTGAGTTTATCTAGATTATATCGATCTTCAAGAGTGAAAACTTTAGGATTGTATAGCATAGGTAGTGTCCTTAGTATTTTTTCAACTAGCTCATTGTCTGACACTTCTACTCCCAAACCTATGATTGTATTAACAATATTATCAACTCTTTCTAAGTACTCTAAGATATTTTCTTCATCCTTCATTTTTAGACCTTCATATTGTACTTTCAGAGTTTGAAGTTTGGCCCTCTTTACCTTGGAATCTCCTTCATATATAGTTTCCAACTTATCCCAGAGTTGTTTTGCATTTTGATAGTTTAGTAATTTAGTAAGGATCTTCTTACTCAGTCCATCTTGTAGTGTGTTTAAATCCTTTGCATGCTCCCAAAATTTCTTCTTTTCTTCTTCTTCTATGGGAGTGACTTTTGTAACATCATATCCTTTTTCAACTAATGTCCATATTTCCAGTCCAATGGACATCATATATATTTTCATTCTAACACTCTAGAAAACATGGTCTTCACCATCAAATAGGGGGATTTTTTATGACATCTTCATCTGATGATCCATCCTGATGTATATTTCTCTTCAAGTGATTTAAACCCTTAGTGAAGAGACCTGCTCTTATACCAATTGAAGGACCGAATCTTGTCACTTAGAGGGGGGGGGTGAATCAATCACATAATAATTTTATAAATTTTTCTTTTTTTAATGCAATCAATATTTTAACACAATATTTATCGTGGAACCCAATTGGGAAAACCACAAACACTTTTCTATTAACTACAAAATTTTATTTTACAAGTTACATAGAAGGAATATGTTCTTCCTTTTAGATCAACACCCACTGATCAAGATGCACCCACACCCTTTTTCACCAGCACCAACTGGTAGGAGGTTGAAACCCCTTATTTATTCAGCTACAACTGACAAGGAAGCACTTACTCCTCTACGGGCTTCAACTTGCCCTTGCACCACCCAACCACCCTTAGTTTCATCAATTTATAAATAGGATATACAGTCCAGTAATGGTATTCTATATCAAACACTGGATATTCATGGCTTATGCTCTATCTCCTTATGTTCTAGATCTTCAATCATTCTTCTACAGACACAATTCCTCTCACAATTCTATCTCGTTTATATAATATTTTTGTCCTTGTGAGTTATTAATTGGTGTGAGTTATAACGCATTGTTTCCTTTCATTTGGACCATCGCACCTCTTCATTTAACTTAACCATAATGTATGTTATTATTCAAACCTTACCATGAAGGATTTTCATAAATTGATCATAGATATGGATCAATTTCATCTTTTAACTCGATCCCTTACTTCTACAAATATTGTAGAAATCAAATTTCTGCAGAGGCGCTTCCTTCAAACCATTTACATATGACCATATGAGCAAAACCACGAGATTATTAATTTAAGCAATGTTCTGAGTGCCTCGTGATTGACATGTTTGTAACCCGTGACTAGGGGATAGAACCTAGTCCTCCATACTTTGACCTTCGGGTGATTTATCTCTTAGAATCATCCAATTTTCTAAAGTCTAAACTTCCCGAAGTGGTTACCTCTCACACGGATGGATCCAATGGTTATAATGAGTCTTGGAACCAAATCAATGGTCTATCTTAAATCCATACACTAACCTTCTACTTCTTTATCCAATGACTATGACTTAATCAAAGGTTGATATGGACGACCATCGTTATTTCAGAACTTCATCCTTCAGGACTTTCAGCCTCTGAAATCTTTCAACCTTCCGAAGTACATTTCACCAAAGTACGTATTATCTATATACTTGTAGATCATACGGTTATGTCTTAATATGTGGTTGAGTGGATGGTTCACAAAACCTCAACAAGCCACTTGGTTAATGGCCTTCTCATTATGCACCTTTTAGGATCTCTACCGTGAATCTTCCTTCTCGACGGACGGTCAGATCTTACTTTGGAGCTTCAGCTCTCTGGGACTCTGGGCTACTCAAACTATCAATTAGTTCAAACCCCTTGAAGGTTTACCTACCGAATAAGCCATTACACTATGGTGACCACTTGTTGTCAGTTTTTTAGTACACCTTACGCTATCCTTCCACTACGCTTGATCTAACAGTCATGATTCTTCCTGGAGGATCTCAGATCTTCGACCAGTGTTAGTTCATGACTTCAGAACTCAGGTGCTTCAAGCATTTGTCTAGTAGGAGAATTTGAACATCCTTGGAGGCTATAAACCCGGAGTGATGTGTCTTAATGACATCACTCAAGATGACATGGACCCTAATTCCATTTTCCATGTGTCACCCTAATTTTTTACTTACGTAGTCAAAAATTCCAACTGGAATTTGACACTTGTCACCATCTTAATGTGCCACGTGTCCTTGTCGACGTGGACTATGATGGTGTGGGATCTCAATGTGTGTACTATGTGTCTTACTCTATGACTTTGGAGCTCTGGCCTTCGGGTGAACTCACATGTTCTGAACCCATTTTTGCCAAAGTGATCATCGTTGATGTTGATTGCTACTAGGAAATCCTGATCTAACGGCTATCATTGATCTCAAAGTGCTCCTTAGATCCAACGGCTGACATAAGTTCAAGACTTTGGGACTTCAGTTTTATTCGCTTTCCCACTTCCCAATTCTCCTGGAGTGAGATTCCCTGAAGAATAATCCTCGAGTAACTGGACTTCATCTAACGGTCCTTCTTTAGCACGGTMCAACTATCGATGTATATTATGGTACTGTAACTTGTGTGTGGTTTAATTTGTCGCCCAAAATCTGCAATTGAATTTGTGTGATTGTTGGTGAGTTAACCATAGTCGTCGATCTTTGAATCGATGAGATCTGACGATCTMGAATAATTATGGGATTGGAAATAACGTATAGTTTAATTCTCCCTTCGCGCTCTACAATCAATCCCTGCCCTTTATCTGGCGCTTGCGTATCTAACGATCACGACTTAATCTGATCGTTTGGTGGATCAACTATAGTTGTCGATCTTTGAGTCGATGATATCTGACGATCTAGACTAATTGTGGGATTGGAAATAGCATGTAGTTTAATTCTCCCTTCACACTCCGCAATCAATCCCTGCCCTTGATCTACTTACGTATCCAACAGCCCTGGTTTGTCATGTGGGGATTTTGATCCTGATCATGTTTATGCAATGTGTTTTCCCTTTTGAGCTTCATGTGTGTCATATCTTTAGAGCTTATGATCTTCAGTCGTTAACCCTCCTGAGCTCTTAATTTGTTAGTCCTTATGTACATGTATTTTCATCTCTTTGTTCATAGAAACTCGTCATTATAACATGAAGACATCAGTTGTTGACATCAATGACAATATTTCCAATAGATTTGGAGGAACATATTTATATGAAGCAACCACGGGGGTATGAGGTCAAAGGGAAGGAAAATTTTGTATGGAGGCTGAAGAAGAGCTTGTGTGGCCTAAAGCAAGCTCCAAGGCAGTGGTATTTGAATTTTGACAGGTTTATGATAGAACAAGGTTATAGTAGATGCCATTCTGATCCCTATGTTTATTTTTAAAATCTAGAAAATGGAAGCTATATTATATTTCTATTGTGTTTAGATGACATGCTTGTTGCAGGGTCTAATATGTAGGATATAAATGTGCTCAATTAAAAATTAGCTAATTCATTTGTGATGAAGGATTTGGGTGCTCCAAATAAAATCCTTGGTATGAGAATAATAAGAGATAGTAAAAATCGCAAATTGACATTGTCTTAGGGTGAGTACATAGAGAATGTGTTGGAGAGGTTTAGAATGCAGAATGAAAAACTAGTTAGTACAGCTTTGGCTAGCCATTTCAAATTAACTAAGGAAATGTGTCCCAAGACACAGGAGGAGATAGAATACATGTCCATGGTCCTTTATTTATTTATTAGCAGTTGGAAGCTTGATGTATGCGATAGTTTTCACAAGACAAGATATTGCACATGCAACAAGAGTTGTGAGTAGGAATATGAACAATCTAGGTAAAGAACATTGGGAGGCAGTAAAGTGGATTCTCAAGTATTTGAGAGGTATTTCTACTCATGCATTATGTTTTGAAGGTTCGAAAATTGTTCTACAGGGATATGTTGATTCAGATATGGCGGGTGATAAAGATAGCAGGAGGAGAACCACAAGGTATGTTTTTACTATAGGTGGAACAACAGTAAGCTGAATTTCAAAACTACAAAAGGTTGTTTCACTTTCAACAACAAAGGCAGAGCATGTTACTACTATAGAGGCTAGTAAAGAGATTATTTGGTTACATAGGTTTATGGAGGAATTGGGAAAGAAGCAAGAGAATAACAGGTTGTACTATGATAGTGAGAGTGCCATTCATCTTGCAAAGAACTCAACCTTCCATTATAAGACTAAACATATACAACTCAGGTACCATTTCGTATGATCTGTCTTGGAATATGGACTTTTGAAGTTGGAAAAGATACACACTACACAAAATCCTACAAACATGTTAACTAGGGGAGTAACCAGGGAAAAATTGAGTTCCTGCTCAGTTTCAGTTGGTCTTCAAGCATGAAGATGAATATGAGAAATTATCCAGGTCCAAGAAGGTTCATAGTCTAGCAGATACACCAACAGTGGAATTGTTGAGATCAGTCTCCAAGTGGGAGATTGTTGGTTGTGGAGCCTGATTATCTTCCTGATTCAGAGGTCTTTGTTTTCAATCGTGTTTATACCCCATGAAGACTTTACACCCTGAAAGAATGTACACTCCTCTTGTTAAGCCATAATATTAGCTCATTACCCCTTAATTCGGGCATATTATATTATTAATGTTATTTTATTTATGTCGGCTTTAGGCCATTAGTTGTAATTATACCTCCTAGTCTCCTACATATACCAATGAGACATTTTCATTTTGAATCATCTTGTACTTGAACATTTAAGTGGGGTAAAGGGAGGTTTCCCCCTCGAAGAGGCTCATTATCTGAAATTATATTTTTTTCAAGGCGTTGAGTACTTTTCCTGAGGTTTTTCTATGCTATATTGATGTTTAGTTCTTAACATATGGTATCAGAGCTCAAGGTCTTGGGGTTTCACTGCTACATCTGAGACATCGTGGAATTTTTGCTATAACTTTATTTCTACAATGTTTCCGAAGGAACGACTTGGAGGATATTTAGTAGACAGATCAAGGTATGTTGGGTTCAAAATTCAGCTCCTGAGGCCTTACACTTTCGGAGATACAACCTGTACAAGATAGGGTTTTGGAATCATCCTGAAATGACTCATTACGGAATTTTCGCTATAAAAACGTTTATGTAACTTTTCAGACCCTAAAATATGGAGGCCATTTACAGAAATTAGTAAGGTATCTATGGTAAAAAAATTAGCTTCTGGATCATCTTAAATTTGTAGATACACCTTGTGTAAGATAGGGTATCGGACTAGTCCTATTGACTAGTCTCAAGAAGGTGTTCCAGGTAAAACAATCATAACTTCTTTCTAGAGTATCCAAATTGAGTGGAACTGGTTTCATTGGATTGTGGACAGTCTTTAGTATTTTGGGTGCGAGTTTCAGAATTTTATATCAATAATTTTGTGCGGGGCATGCTATACAAGTGAGATTTCCTGGAAAGGCCAAAAATCGGCAAGTTGTGAGGAATTTATCGTAAATTCCACTTGGCACATCCAATTTTGATCAGACCTGTGGAATTGCAGAGAATAAATATCAGAGAACTACCTAAAAGAAATTTTCATGCCCAGAAGGACCGAAAATTGGGAGATAGAACAGAATAAATATTGTCTAGCAAAACAGCCTCAAAATCAAGATTCAAAAGTGATACTTGGCCAACATGCCACCAAAAAAGGGACCTTCTACACCAAATAAGCCTCCATAAAATCCTAATTGGACTATTGATAAAGGTGAAGAAATGCATAGGGACATAAATGAACTACAAAAGAAGATGGATTCAATGGAAACTAAGTTGATGGATTCAATAGAAGCTAATTTTGATACTAAGATGGATGGCTTAAAAGGGGAGATCATGGAAGTATTGAAAATTTTCATAACAGAGAAGACACCCGAAAGTGAAAATGCATCCCATGAAATTCATGATGAGGACACAAGGAAGGTGAATCAAGAATGGAGAAACTC
>SNQJ01S0011260.1:35396-73386 GCA_010110895.2 Picea sitchensis | reverse complement strand
ACTTTTAAGAAATGGAAAGCTTTGGTTGAGAATGAGACAGGAAAAAGGTTGAAGTGTCTCAAATCAAACAATGGAGGTGAATATTGCAGCAAGGATTTTGATGATTACAGTTCATACAATAGACTCTGTAGAGAGAAGACAGTTCCAGGAACACCACAATAAAATGTTGTGTCAAAAAGGATGAATAGGAAAATCATGGAGTGTGCAAGGAGTATGAGATTGCATCTTGGTTTGTCCTTACAGTTCTAAGAAGATGCTATAGATATTTTTGTTTACTTAATAAATAGAGGAACTTCAAGCTCTTTGTATGGTTGAATTCTATAGGAGGCATGGACAGGTAAAAAGATAAACTATTATTTTTTGAAGACTTTTGGTTGTGAATCATTTGTCCATATTGATAAAGAAAATAGAACAAATCTTGAGGGAAAATCCAAGAAGTGTAACTTTATTGGATACAATGTTAATGATTTTGGTTATCGTTTATGGGATTATTAAAATAACAAAATCATTAAGAGTAGGGATGTCATATTCAATGACAAGGTCATGTACAAAAATCAGTTGCAAGGAAATAAACAGGAAAAAGAAAAACCAAAATACACAGTGCTTGATGAGATCACTGAAAAAGAAACTCCAAAGGTACTAGAAAATCAAAATGTACAACAACAGGATCAACAGGTACCTAAAACTCTTGCAAGTGTTGTTAGAAGATCTACCAGGTTAAGTAGACCCCCTGAATTATACTCTCATGCATTGTATTATTTATTGTTGATTGATTCTGGTGAACCAGAATGTTATGAAGAGGCAATGCAGGTAGACACCAAAAAGAAGTGGGAGAAAGGCATGAAAGAGGAAATGGATTCCCTAGTAAATAACCATACTTGGGACTTGGTTCAATTTCCTACAAGAAAAAGAGCACTACAGAATAAATGTGTTTACAAGTTGAAGGAAGAAGATAGAGGAAAAAATCAGTACAAGGCTAGACTTGTTGTAAAGGGGTTTGCACAAAAGAAAGGTATAGATTTTGATGAAATATTTTCTCTTGTTGTTAAAATGACTTCAATTAGGACTATTTTAAGTCTTGTGGCAATAGAATATTTTCATCTTGAATAATTAGATGTAAAAACAAATTTTCTCCATGGGGATTTGGAGGAAGAGATTTATATGCAACAACCACATGGGTATGAGGTCAAAGGGAAGGAAAATTTGGTATGCAGGTTGAAGAAGAGATTGTATGGCCTAAATCAAGATCCAAGACAGTGGTATTTGAAGTTTAATAGGTTTATGACGAAACAAGGCTATAGTAGATGTCATTCTGATCACATGCTTGTTGCAGGGTCTAATATGTAGGATATAAATGTGCTCAAGAAGAAATTAGCTAATTCATTTGTGATGAAGAATTTGGGTGATGCAAAGAAAATCCTTGGTATGAGAATAACAAGAGACATGAAAAATCACAAATTGACATTGTCTCGGGGTTAATACATAGAGAAGGTGTTGGAGAGGTTTAGAATGCAGAATTAAAAACTAGTTAGTACTCCTTTGGCCAGCCATTTCAAATTAACTAAGGAAATGTGTTCCAAGACACAGGAGGAGATAGAATACATGTTTAGGATCCCTTATTCGTCAGCAGTTGGCATCTTGATGTATGCGATGGTTTTCACAAGACCAAATATTGCACATGCAGTGGGAGTTGTGAGTAGGTATATGAAAATACAGGTAAAGAACATTGGGAGGCAGTAAAGTGGATTCTCAGGTATATGAGAGGTACTTCTACTCATGCATTATGTTTTGAAGGTTCGAAAATTGTTCTTCAGGGATATGATGATTCAGATATGGCAGGTGATAAAGATAGAAAGAGGAGCACGACAGAGTATGTTTTTACTGTAGTTGGAACAACAATAAGTTGGATTTCAAAATTGCAAAAGGTTGTTGCACTTTCAACAACAAAGGCAGAGTATGTCATTGTTGTTATCACCATAACATTTTTCATATCAGGATAAAAAATTTGGAAATTTAGTGAAATGTTATATCACTGTGGAAGCATGATAGTTTGGGGGACTGAGCTATATCCAGTGGCATATAGACAAACATAGCGGAGGTGCAAAAGGTATAACTCGACAGACCATCTCGACAAACCATCGATCTTGAAGAAGCCTAGATCAATGGCTAAGGAACATATCCGGGAATGAAGCAGCGTGGAAGATAATTATTCGAAGGTAGGCCAGGGAAACCATTATGGTTTCCTTCGTGGACGCGTGGTGACACCAGAGGTACATCGAGGTGAAAAGAGGTCTACTCAAAACTGTTTTTTCCAACCCCCGATATCAGAAGTTGATGGTGTTATCACCTATTGATTTGCATTTTATTTTTCCAAAGCAGCTTGTCCTTGTGTTATCTTTCCACTCAGATTTTCAAACTTTTTCACCAGCTTCATCAAGCTCCCATCACCAAAATCCTTCACCCAATGGATCATCCAAAACATTCTGGTACTCCACGATTCAAAAGTTGGCAAATATCCCAAGCCTATAGCTAGCCTTAATTCTTATCTAAATCCCTTAGTTCCATCACTTCATTCATTTTTACCCTTATTTTTGTATTCCCGTTGAAATTAAAAAATATTCCTTTTATTAAGCACCCTTATCCTATCCACAAATTCATGTGTTAATCCTCATATGCCCAAAGTCCTTCGAAAATAGAAAAAAGGGGTTTTTTATTATTAATATAAATATTTTTATATTTATATTAATATTTAATCCATTATTTAATTTATGAAATCACATCAAATCATGGGCACAAATATCAATTTATAATGTGGAAAAGTCAAAGGTTGTATGGAGGGTGCACATACATATCGAGGATTAAAGTAATGAGGAGGTTAAGTATGTGAAGGTGGATCGGGGAATACTATCGTGGTTTCTTTGGTGGACACGATTTTTATGTGGAGCACATCGGAGGTAAAAGAAGTTGATTTAAACCAATTTATCCCAATCTCGATATAATAAATGAAAGCATTTATCATATGTTTTATGTGCGACATTTTTCCAGGAGTGCATTTCAATAATGATTATGGGATTTCCAATAAAAGAAATTCTTCCTCGCAGTGAAATTGTTTTACAGAGGTAAATTTCACATTTTACACATCAAAGAGATTAATTTCCATGAAAAAGATTTAAATGGGAAGATGCACGTGAAAGAAGACTTGGATAATTCTTTATCCAAAGGTTTTAAGAAGTAAAAGAAGAAGATAAAAGGTATTTTACCAAAGACGGTAAACTGGAAAAAAACACACAGTAAATGTTTTTCCACAGTGAAACGGTAAATTGGAAAAACATTACACAGTAAATGTTTTTCACAGGGAGATGGTAAAAGTAAATGTTTTTACAATGAAATGGTGAAATGGGAAAACAAGACATGGTCTTAAAAACCACGAGCATGAATTAAATTATGAAATTTGATTCTACAGGATAGAAACATATTTGGAAATTATTTGTATTTCAAATATAGTATTCCCAAATGTTTAATGAGAGTATGTATAAATTAAATTATATTTGAAAGATTATGAGTGACACTTCAAAGAGAATGTGGCATAAGAAGGAGCTGGAGCGTCATAGGAATCTGCAGGGATCATGAAACGTTTTTTCTGGAATCTGTCAGTTGTAATCATTGTAGAAGTTGAAACGTTTCATTTCAGTTATTGTAACCGGTTGCACATTGAAGGAACTTGAATTGTATAAGTGATAGAGGTTCTGAGTGTATTAATGATGGGCAGAAGTGAAAGGGAACAATTCTGGTGGTTCTCGACTCTATTGTAATTTTTCTAGGACTAAATTGAATACATATGCAAAAGAATTTGGAATTGTTTATGAAAAGATTCTAATTGGTTAAGATATGAGTTCGGTCTTCTTTCATAGTGTGTATTTTCCTGTGTTTCTTTAATTCCATTTACACTGTCTTCTGTTTAAATTGGAGATTTAAAGGCCCAAAATTTGTCCTGTGATGCTCTCGGCCTAAGCAATTTAAACTGTGTATGTTTCTTCTTAGCTAATTCAGAATTCATTCCTGTAATGCTCTGATGCAATTATTTGTTTCCTCTTTCCCCTTACCACTCTGATTTATTTTAAGTTACAACTCGGATTCATTGCCTCATTTATCCTTTATCCTCTGGAGAGTTCTATCGACTTATCATTGTTTTCATTCAATTTCAGAATTTTGACTCCATAGCCCTGTGTGCTCTTCCCCTTCCTTGCCAGCAACTTTATAAAAATCCCCAAAACAAACCAAATCTAGTCACTGATTTCCATAGATATATCAATTGACATGAGAGAGCCCTCTCTGAGTTGAGCAGGCTAGTGCCTCATCTCTAAAGCTGGTTGAAACAGTTACCTCTGTCGTTTGTCTATTCAGCCGGACAAAATTTACAAAGTGCTAACATTTTAGCACCGCTTCCGGGGACGAAATTGAAAACTTTTCCCTGGGAAGAACGACATGGTTGAGTTCTAAGGTTTGAGAGCAGTAGACACTTAGGCACATATTGGTTGTATTCCTGCTCTGGCTACTCCACACATCAAAAAATCAGTTTGAAGGTGATTCCATTGGTAGAAGAATCTAGAAATTTGAACTTTCACTGGTGACTCCACTCTCAATGCAGAATCCAGCTTCCAAAAAACCATTGGCGACTCCACTATCTGAAGATGAGTTCAATATCTGCAAGGTATGCTCCAATGAATGGATCTCATATTCCTAGCTTTCCAAATCATATTCCTCACATAAATTGGCAAAAATATTTGCCTAAATTCGAAGATGGGAAAGGAAATGATGTTGCCTTGCACTTGATTAGATTTCACATGCACATATGTAAGCTAGGGGTTGAATTTCAAGAAGATTGTTTGATGAAAATGTTTATGGCTACTCTAGAGGGGAAAGCAAGATTATGGTATGAAGGTTTAAAACCAGGCAACTTAGACTCTCTTAAGGATTTTCACATAACATTCTTTAAGCATTATGGAGAATTTAATTCTTCATCCTTGGTGTTTGAAGATTGTTGTGAATTTTGTGAACATTTCATTAAGTACCTTGAAAATGTTTTTGGAAATTAAAAGTGTATGAATGATGAAATCATAGAAGCCCTCTATGAATATTCATCCCAACAACAAATAGTAGCCCCTCCTTTGGTTGAAGGTGAAGCTGATCAAGAAATTGTTGTTGAAAGTCATTTTCCTTCCCCTGAACTTGATGAGGATATTCAACAAGATTTTCATCAAGACAAAGTGTGTCAAGGTTGTCTTTCGTCCCCTATGGATGATATGGTTGTTCAAATTCTAAGTGGCCTAGACATGGATGAGGATTTTGAAAATGCATCAATGGAAAATTCCAGCAATGAACAAACAAATGACATAGAGCTTTAGGAAAGAAACAAAACAACATATGCCATTTTTCAATCAAAAATACAAAAAGATAATGAAGAGGCAGTGGTTTTATTTGATTCATTTGAAAATCATGGTTTTGAAAATCCGTCCATTGGAACTCTAGACTATGAAATAGTGCATGTTGTTAGCTTTTCACATTTGCAAGAAGATTATGAGCAGGAACTTATTTCTATTAATTCATTTGAAAGTCAAAATGGTTGTCCTCAAATAAATTTCCAGAAATTTAATGAAACCAAATCAGAATTGTTTGATGAACAAGAGGATAGCCTTGATGCACATAATATGGATGTCATATTTGAAGATGTTCAAGAATGTATGAATGTTTTTTGTTGAGATGCATGGAAAAGTAGACAAACCTATTACTGCGATTTCATTTGAAAATGTTCTCAAAACAAATGAAATAGAGAAAGAGAAACAAACACCTATGAAATAGGATTTTCTTCCTGTTTTTGCTCATCAAGAAGAAATGAATTTCCATGGTTTTCAAGATCCTATGGCCATCCTATTAAAGTATTCAGTGAAGGAGGATTTTGTTTCATTCATAAGCTCAAGTTTTGGATTCAAATTTTTTCTTCAACTGCCATTGTTTACATTTTTGTACCTTCTTAAGAAAGATGTGATCGAAGAAAAATCGGGAAGCCAATTGCTTGATTGGTTGCATTGGCACTTTAGCATCACTTGATTGAGTATTAATTTCAACAGTTTTAGAGTAGATAGGAGTATGCGAATAAGCTTGTTGTTCAAGCATTTTTCAGTTTGGATTTTCAGTAGTATGTGCAGTCAGATTTAAGTAGTGTATTCAGTGTTCAGTATCCAGTTGAGAGCAGTGTGCAGAGTTTGGTTTTCAACAGACACTGGTGACAGGACAGAGCAGGGTACACACATATGTTTTTGGAGAATCCCAATGGATCAGGCACCGGGTCTACAAGTTCTTTGCTACCTCGCAGGGAGGATAGCATCCCCAGTTGGAGCCAATGTTATCACCATAACAATTTTCAGATTTGGATCCAAATTTCGGAAATTTAGCGAAATGCTATATCACTGTGGAAGCATGATAGTTTGGGGGACCGAGCTATATCCAGTGGCATATAGACAAATATAGGGGAGGCGCAAAAGGTATAACTCGACAGACCATCGATCTCGAAGAAGCCTGGATCAACGGCTAAGGCACATATCGGGGAATGAAGCAGCATGGAAGATAATTATTCGAAGGCAGGCCAGGGAAACCATTATGGTTTCGCTCGTGTATGCGTGGCGACACTAGAGGTACATCGGGGAAAAAGAGGTCTACTCAAAACCTTTTTTTCCAACCTCGGATATCAAAAGTTGTTGGTTTTATCACTTACTGATTTGCATTTTATTTTTCCAAAACAGCTTGTCCTTGTGTTATCTTTCCACTCAGATTTTCAAAAAATTTCACCAGCTTCGTCAAGCTCCCATCACCTAAATCCTTCACCCAATCAATCATCCAAAACAGTCATGTACTCCATGATTCAAAAGTTGGCAAATATCCCAAGCCTATAGCTAGCCTTAATTCTTATCTAAATCCCTTAGTTCCATCACTTCATTCATTTTTACCCTTATTTTCGTATTCCCGTTGAAATTAAAAAATATTCATTTTATTAAGAACCCTTATCCTATCCACAAAGTCATGTGTTAATCCTCATATGCCCAAAGTCCTTTGAAAATAGAAAAAATGGGTTTTTTATTACTAATATAAATATTTTTATATTTATATTAATATTTAATCCATTATTTAATGTATGAAATCACGTCAAATCATGGGCAAAAATCTCAATTTATAATGTGGAAAAGTCAAAGTTTGGATGGAGGGTGCACATACATATCGGGGATTAAAGTAACGAGGAGGTTAATTATGTGAAGGTGGATCGGGGAATACTACCATGGTTTCTTTGTTGGACACGTGTTTTTACGTGGAGCACATCGGAGGTAAAAGAAGTTGATTTAAACCACTTTAGCCCAATCCCGATATAATAAATGAAAGCATTTATCATAACTTTTATGTGCGACATTTTTCCAGGAGTGCACTTCAATAATGATTATGGGATTTCCAATAAAAGAAATTATTCCTCGCCGTGAAATTGTTTTACAGAGGTAAAATTCACATTTTACAAATCAAAGAGATTAATTTCCATGAAAAAGATTTAAATGGGAAGATGCACGTGAACAAGACTTGGATAATTATTTATCCAAAGGTTTTAAGAAGTAAAAGAAGAAGATAAAAGGTATTTTACCAAAGACGGTAAACTAGAAAAAACACACAGTAAATGTTTTTCCACAGTGAAACGGTAAATTGGAAAAACATTACACAGTAAATGTTTTTCACATGGAGATGGTAAAAGTAAATGTTTTTACAATGAAATGGCGAATTGGTTAAACAATACATGGTCTTAAAAACCACGGGCATGAATTAAATTAGGAAAATTTGATTCTACATGATAGAAAAATATTTGGGAATTATTTTTATTTCAAATATATTATTCCCAAATGTTTAATGAGAGTATGGATAAATGAAATTATATTTGAAATATTATGAGTGACACTTCAAAGAAAAAGTGGCAGAAGAAGGAGCTAGAGCGTCAGAGGAATCCGCAGGGATCATGAAACGTTTTTTTTGGAATCTGTCAGTTGTAATCATTGTAGAAGCTGAAATGTTTCATTTCAGTTATTGTAACCGGTTGCACATTGAAGGAACTCGAATTGTATAAGTTTTAGAGGTTTTGAGTGTATTAATGATGGGAAAAAGTGCAAGGTCACAATTCTGACGGTTCTGGACTCTATTGCAATTTTTCTGGGACTGAATTGAATACATATGCAAAAGCATTTGGAATTGTTTATGAAAATATTCTAATTGGTTGTGATATGAATTCGGTCTTCTTTCATAGTGTGTATTTTCCTGTATTTATTTAATTCCATTTACACTATCTTTTGTTTAAATTGGAGAGTTAAAGGCCCAGAATTCGTCTTGTGATGCTCTTGGCCTAAGAAATTTAAATTGTGTCTGTTTCTTCTTAGCTAAATAAAGAATTCATTCTTGTAATGCTCTGATGCAGTTATTTGTTTCCTCTTTCTTCTTACCACTCTGATTTATTTTAAGTTACAACTCAGATACATTGCCTCATTTATCCTTTATCCTCTAGCGAGTTCTATCGGTTAATCATTGTTTTCATTCAATTTCAGAATTTTGACTCCATAGCCCTATGTGTTCTTCCCCTTCCTTGCCAACAACTTTATAAAAATCCCCAAAACAAACCAAATATAGCCATCGATTTCCATAGATATATCAAGTGACACGAGAGAGCCCTCTCTGATTTGAGCAGGCTAGTGCCTCATCTCTAAAGTTGGTTGAAACAGTTACCTATGTCCTTTGTCTATTCAATCGGACATAATTTGCGTAGTGCTAACATTTTGGCGTCGTTGTTGGGGACAAAATTGAAAACTTTTCCCTGGGAAGAACGACATGGTTGAGTTCTAAGGTCTGGGAGCAGCAGGCACTTAGGCACATATTGCCTGTATTTATGCTCTGGCGACTCCACACATCAAAAAATCAGTTTGAAGGTGATTCCACTGGTAGAAGAATCTAAAAAATTGAACTTTCACTGGCGACTCCACTCTCAATGCAGAATCCAGCTTCCAAAAAACCATTGGCGACTCCACTATCCGAAGATGAGTTCAATATCTGCAAGGTATGCTCCAATGAATCGATCTCATATTCCTAGCTTTCCAAATCATATTCCTCACATAAATTGGCAAAAATATTTGCCTAAATTCGAAGATGGGAAAGGAAATGATGTTGCTTTGCAATTGATTAGATTTCACATGCACATATGTAAGTTGGGGGTTGAATTTCATGAAGATTGTTTGATGAAAATGTTTATGGATACTCTAGAGGGGGAAGCAATATTATGGTATGAAGGTTTAAAACCAGGCATCTTATACTCTCTTAAGGATTTCCACATAACATTCTTTAAGCATTATGGAGAATTTAATTCTTCGTCCTTGGTGTTTCAAGATTGTTGTGAATTTTGTGAACATTTCATTAAGTACCTTGAAAATGTTTTTGGAAATGAAAAGCGTATGAATGATGAAATCATAGAAGCCCTCTATGAATATTCATCCCAACAACAAATAGTAGCCCCTCCTTTGGTTGAAGGTGAAGATGATCAAGAAATTGTTGTTGAAAGTCATTTTCCTTCCCCTGAACTTGATGAGAATATTCAACAAGATTTTCAACAAGACAAAGTGTTTCAAGGTTGTCTTTCTCCCCCTATGAATGATATGGTTGTTCAAATTCTAAGTGGCCTAGACATGGATGTGGATTCTGAAAATGCATCTATGGAAACTTCCAACAATGAACAAACAAATGACATAGAGCTTCAGGAAAGCAACAAAACAACATATGCCATTTTTCAATCAAAAATACAAAAAGATATTGAAGAGGCAGTGGTTTTATTTGATTCATTTGAAAATCATGGTTTTGAAAATCTGTCCATGGGAACTCTAGACTGTGAAATAGTGCATGTTGTTAGCTTTTCACATTTGCAAGAAGATTATGAGCAAGAACTTATTTCTATTAATTCATTTGAAAGTCAAAATGGTTGTCCTCAAACAAATTTCCAGTAATTTAATGAAACCAAATTAGAATTGTTTGATGAACAAGAGGATAGCCTTGATGCACATAATATGACTTTCATATTTGAAGATGTTCAAGAATTTATGAATTTTTTTGTTGAGATGCATGGAGAAGTAGACAAACCTATTGTTGTCATTTCATTTGAAAATGTTCTCAAAACAAAAGAAATAGAGAAAGAGCAACAAACACCTATGAAACAAGATTTTCTTCCTGTTTTTTCTCATCAAGAAGAAATGAATTTCCATGGTTTTCAAGATCATGTGGCCATCCTATTACAGTCTTCAGTGAAGGAGGAGCTTGTTTCATTCATAAGCTCGAGTTTTGGATTCAACTTTTGTCTTCAGCTGCCATTGTTTAAATTTGTCTACCTTCTTAAGAAAGATGTGATCGGAGAAAAATCGGGAAGTCAATTGCTTGATTTGTTGCATTGGCACTTTAGCATCACTTGATTGAGTATTAATTTCAGAATTTTTAGAGTAGATAGGAGTATGTGAATAAGCTTGTTGGTCAAGAATTTTTCAGTTTGGATTTCCAATAGTATGTGCAGTCAGATTTTAACAATGTATTTAGTGTTCAGTATCCAGTTGAGAGCAGTGTGCAGAGTTTGGTTTTTAGTAGACACTGGTGACAATACATAGCAGGGTACACACACATGTTTTGGGAGAATCCCAATGGATCAGGCACCGTGTCTACAAGTTCTTTTCGACCTCGCAGGGAGGATAGCATCCCTAGTTAGAGCCAATGTTATCACCATAACAATTTTCAGATCAAAATCCAAATTTGACTCCAGAAATTTAGAAAACTTAGCGAAATGTTTGTATCAACCCAATGGAAGCATATTAGTTTGGGGGACCGGGCTTACCTCGGAATATAGAAAAAATATAGCGAGGCACAAAAAGGAGGTATAACTAAATGAGACCATCGATCTTGAAGAAGCGGGATCAGCAAGGCACCTCGGAGGAGAATGAAGTAGCGTGGAAGATAATTATTCAAAGGTGATCCAGGGAAACCATTATGGTTTTGTTAGTGGACGCGTGGCGACACCAGAGATACACTGGGGAGAAAAGTGGTCTACTCAAAACCATTTTTCCAACCCCCCAATATCGAAAGTTGATGGTGTTATCACTTGTTGATTGCATTTTATTTTTTCCATCATTGTCATATTGTTATCTTTCCACTTTCAGATTTTCAAAAAAATTCACATTCATCAAGCTCCCATCACCTAAATCCTTCACCCAATGAATCATCCAAAACAACAATGTACTCCACGATTCAAAAGTTAGCAAATATCCCAGCTTATACCTAGCCTTAATTCTTATCTAAATCTTGGTTCCATCACTTCATTCATTTTACCCTTGTTTCGTATTCCCGTTGAAATTAAAAATATTCCTTTTTATTAAAAACTTTATCCTATCCACAAAGTCATGTTTTAAAGCCTCATATGCCCAAAGTCCTTAGAAAATAGAAAAGGGGTTTTTATTATTAATATAAATATTTTCCAAAGTCCTTCGAAAATAGAAAAAAGGGGTTTTTTATTATTAATATAAATATTTTTATATTTATATTAATATTTAATCCATTATTTAATTTATGAAATCACGTCAAATCATGGGCACAAATCTCAATTTATAATGTGGAAAATTCAAAGGTTGGATGGAGAGCGCACAAACATATTGAGGATTAAAGTAATGAGGAGGTTAATTATGTGAAGGTGGACCGGGGAATACTACCATGGTTTCTTTGGTGGACACGTGTTTTTACGTGGAGCACATCGGAGGTAAAATCAGTTGATTTAAACCACTTTAGCCCAATCCAGATATAGTAAATGAAAGCATTTATCATATGTTTTATGTGTGGCATTTTTCCAGGAGTGCATTTCAATAATGATTATGGGATTTCCAATAAAAGAAATTCTTCCTCGCGGTGAAATTGTTTTACAGAGGTAAAATTCACATTTTACAAATCAAAGAGATTAATTTCCATGAAAAATATTTAAATGGGAAGATGCACATGAATGAAGACTTGGATAGTTCTTTATCCAAAGGTTTTAAGAAGTAAAAGAAGAAGATAAAAGGTATTTTACCAAAGACGGTAAACTGAAAAAAACACACACAGTAAATGTTTTTCCACATTGAAACGGTAAATTGGAAAAACATTACACAGTAAATGTTTTCCAAGGGGAGATGGTAAAAGTAAATGTTTTTACAATGATATGGTGAATTGGGCAAACAAGACATGGTCTTAAAAACCATAGGCATGAATTAAATTATGAAAAATTGATTCTACAGGATAGAAAAATATTTGGGAATTATTTTTATTTCAAATATATTATTCCCAGATGTTTAATGAGAGTATGGATAAATGCAATTATATTTGAAATATTATGAGTGACACCTCAAAGAGAACGTGGCAAAAGAAGGAGCTGGAGTGTCAGAGGAATCTACAGGGATCATGAAATGTTTTTTCTGGAATCTGTCAAGTGTAATCATTGTAGAAGTTGAAACGTTTCATTTCAGTTATTGTAACCAGTTGCACATTGAAGGAACTCGAATTGTATAAGTGTTAGAGGTTCTGAGTGTATTAATGATGGGAAGAAGTGCAAGGGAACAATTCCGATGGTTTTGAACTCTATTGTAATTTTTCTGGGTCTGAATTGAATACATATGCAAAATCATTTGAAACTATTTATGAAAAGATTCTAATTGGTTGTGATATGAGTTCGGTCATCTTTCATAGTGTGTAGTTTCTTGTGTTTCTTTAATTCCATTTACACTGTCTTATGTTTAAATTGGAGAGTTAAAGGCCTAGAGTTTGTCTTGTGACGCTCTCGGCCTAAGCAATTTAAACTGTGTATGTTTCTTCTTAGCTAATTTAGAATTCATTCCTATAATGCTCTGATGCAGTTATTTGTTTCCTCTTTCCTCTTACCACTCTGATTTATTTTAAGTTACAACTCAAATTCAGTGCCTCATTTAACCTTTATACTCTGGAGAGTTCTATCGTCTGATCATTGTTTTCATTCAATTTCATAATTTTGACTCCATAGCCATGTGTGTTCCTCCCCTTCCTTGCCAGCAACTTTATAAAAATCCCCAAAACAAACCAAATCTAGCCACTGATTTCCATAGATATATCAAGTGACACAAGAGATCCCTCTCTGAGTTGAGCAGGCTAGTGCCTCAGCTATAAAGCTGGTTGAACCAGTTACCTCTATCGTTTGTCTATTCAACCGAACATAATTTACAGAGTGCTAACAGATGCTACAGAGGCTACTAAAGAGATGATTTGGTAACATAGGTTTATGGAGGAATTGGGAAAGAAACAAGATAAGAATAGGTTGTATTGCGACAGTGAGAGTGCCATTCATATTGCAAATAAGTCAACCTTCCATTTGAAGACTAATCATATACATCTCAGGTACCATTTCATATGATCTGTCTTGGAAGATGGACATTTGAAGTTGGAAAAGATACACACTAGCCATAATCCTACAGACAAGTTAACTAAGGGAGTAACCAAGGAAAAATTGAGTTCCTGCTCAGTTTCAATTGGTCTTCAAGCATGAAGATGAAGATGAGAAATTTTCCAGGTCCAAGAAGGTTCATAGTGTAGTAGATACAACAGTGGTGGAATTGTTGAGATCGGTCTCCAAGTGGTAGATTGTTGGTTGTAGAGCCTGATTATCTTCTTGATTCAGAGGTCTTTGTTTTCAGCCGTGTTTATACCCCATGAAGACTTTACACCCCGGAAGAATATACACTCCTCTACGTGGGGGAGTGCAGAGAGGGGTTACCCCCTCTACAGGGTCCATCCCCCTAGTTGGGGGGTCTAAGGGAAAGCGGGTCCCTAGCGGGAGTTTGTAGGACAGTGTTCCCCGATGGGGGTTTGGGGGCAAAGCCCCTGAAGGAAAATTTTCCTTGTAAATGTATATTGTGATTTCATAGTAAATCTAGATCGTTCATTATAAGGTCGCAAATATGATGGTAGAAGTTATGTTAGAGTTTTTTTCCCTAGAAGGAAACCCTCTATTATGAGGGAAATGTATTGCGGCTATGTATCATTGTGAATATTGTATTCTAAGTGAGGAGACTGTGAGAGAAAGAAGAGGAAGTTACAGTGGGTGTGTTGTAGGTTGTATCCCTTCAATTGTTGGATAATAATAAAGGAAGGACCTGGAAATTTCTCTAGTGGACGTAGCCCACAATGGGTGAACCACGTATATCTGTGTCTCTATTGTATTGTGTATCTTTTGTGTTTTATTTCCACATTTATTTTATTTATTGCTCTGCGATCCTTTTTTTCTAACAGTTCTTTGGTTCTTTTCATTTTTTCTTCCTCCTCCAACTATAATTTTCTTTTTCCAATCCATTCTAAATCATGTTTAATACTTCTTAAAAAACTAGGGCTCATTGGAAAATTTCCTCTTAAGTATCTGTATCATGTACAAAAGGGTGTATTAGCCCCACAAATTTAAAATGATCCCTAACAACACCTTTTGGATAATGTTTCCTAGCTTCTCATGTGCAAAAACATAGCTCCTTTAGGATTGTAGTCTCTTTTTTGGCATGAGAGACATTCAATAGACTGAACCTTCCCGCTTTGATGGGAAACTTCGACCAAATCCTTTTGGAACTTGCAACTAAGAATGTAGTTATCCTTTCATCAAATGTCTGGTAAGCAATCTTCTTTCCAATTAGCTTGTCAGGGACATATTTGGGGAGAAGATGTTGGGCATGTGCACAACCAAATAACCATTCCATGAAATGGTCAATTATGTCATAGAGATTTTTTGTATAATTATTATCACATAATTCAAAAAAATACACATGAATGGGAGGTAAGTTTGGGTTCCAGTCCCATCCCATTGCAAGAAAACATATTGAAGAGCATACGACATCTATTAAATATGAAGACATGTAAAAACCTATTTTTTCAATCCCAGGGCTTTTCTAGCAGCTTGAAAAATGTTGACTGAAAGGATTTGCACCCATTTGAATATATTCCCTGCCTCAACCACGAAATATACCAATGGTGTCCATTCCAACTTAAAATGTGTATATGTTTCTTCACCGTACATCATGCATATCATCGATGCCAACAACTGGTAGGGTTTCTTGAAGTATTGTATCAGGTATAATCTATTGTTCTTCTAAGTGAAATCCCCATCTTCATTCCACCACTCTTCAACTAATTCAGCCAAGTATGGGTGGTCTTCCCTAAATGTAACCACGAATTTCTTATTCAGGAAGGCATTAGGCTCTTACAGATGATATCTAGCATGAGTATCATCTAGTTTCAATGAGACTATAGGGGATTTAAGATCATTCACCATTGTATCTATCTCTAAGTCTAAATGGGAGAATACCCATCTGGAATCATTGTTATAAGGTAAGAGTATGGGTCTCGCACCAAAAGCATATAACCCACTCTTCTTTATATTTTGATATATCATCAAATCTTTATCGTCCTTTTGAAAAATCCTCATTGACTAACATTATGTAAATATAATTCCAGGTACGACAGTCTTCCATATCATTGAAGTAGTTTGTATCTGATAATAATAAGTTGTATGGGCCTTTCACTTGAGAAACAACATTTCCTATGGGTGCCTTTTCTCTTCGCATTTGGGATTTTGACATTATACGCTTTCGAATTCTTGTACAGTACAGAACAAAATTAAGTGTTTTGAAACAGTATAAGTGAAATAAAAGAATATTTTATTGAAGCATGACCTTACCTGAACACTTTACAGCTTATCACAACAAATCTCAATTAGCTAGGAAAATCCTTGTCGCATACCACTTTTACGCTCGATTCTCTGAAAACTAACTATTGTGGGGTTCGAATTAGGTTTTTAACGTAGAATTGCTACCTACTAATTCTACAATAAATACAACTAGGATGTATCTTGTAGCGGTTGGGAAACATACAGGGACATTAATGTCATCAGAAGAATGATTTCAGAAAGAGCATCTTTCGGGAAGATTCACTATCGGGAAGACTTGCTTCGGGAGAACCCTTTTCGAAGACACTTATCAGAAGAATATTTTCGGAGGAATACATTTGAAAACAAGGAATTCGGGGAGGTCTTTATTTGGGATATTTAATTTGGTAAAATCCTTAACGGAAATAAAAGGAGCGATTGACTCATGAGAAAACCCGAAAGAGAATCACCAAACGAATATTTGGGGATCTGGCCTTGGGAAGAGTGCTAAGACAATCTTATCAAAGGCAGTCCGATGGAACAAAAAAAAAACTCAAAGAGGGGATTCTAATAGTCTTTCAAACTTTGGGCTTCATAAAGTTCTTATGAACATAAAAAACCGGATTTTTGATGGAATGAATCTGATAGATCCAACCTGGTAGGATTGTGGAATGAAGAAAAAATAAAACTTCATGTGAATGATCCAAGTTATGAACGAGATTTAGGGAGAATCTGAAACTAAATAAAACGTTGAAATCCAAACATGGGTGAAATAAAAAGGTAGTTTTTCATACAAAAGAGGGTTATGGAATAAAGTTTTGAGAGGCTAAGAAGGTATATGAATAAAAAAAAAATTCTATAAAACTCACAAGTTTACCCAGACTTGATGAATCACTCATATGCATCAAAACTCATGTAGAATTTTAGTAAGGGGGGCCATTCAATTTTCTTGGAATAGGAAAATTTAATGGGAGTTGTTGCAATAACAACAAATGAAAAATCACTAGGATGAACCAGTTATATATATCCTTCAAAAAAATTTAAATGTCACATTTGGATATTATGGATAGAGTTTTCAAGAAAATGTGGTTCTTACCTATGCCATGGGTTCCACATCACTGAGATTTATTTCTTAAATATATAGATAGTTAATGAAAGCTTTTATATTTTCTTCTAAGTATTCTCTATAAGATAAGATATGAGGTTAATTGATTAGGATTATACCTGCATATAATCCTTGTTTGGGTATGACACCACACAAATACTTTATGTAATTGACACTAAGTTGATGTTTGTTCCTCATCTCTCTTTTCCAACCTTTGTTTCGCTGATAGTGAGCTTTCATATACCTTACGGAGTTTCCTATGTATCACAAAAGCATGGCCCCACTGCCAACGAGTGTTCATAGCCTCAACGGTTTTAATTGTACTTCCCACACAATTAATAGTGTTTTTTCAACTTCATTGTGATTTTATGTCATGTTCACCCTTATAGATTTGTTTATAAGTATTTTGTATGCAAATAGAGTGTGAAGGACGTGGGGTGATACTGTTTAGATGTGCAGGTGTTTTCAATACTTATTGTCCTCATGGGTCTACCTTCTGAAGGCACAACAAATTCATCAGTTTAGTGTGCAGTGAATGGAGCTCACATATAATACAAAAAAGGTAGTTTTAGGCTCATATCCTATTTTCATGTAGGCTCTAAAACGCATTATGATAGTAACACCATGGAAAGGAAGATACCACATTCACATCCAACATTGTTTCATTTTTCTCCAATGCATAACCTGAGAATTTATCAAGAATTTAAAATATGTGTTCATGCCTAGGTTTCCACTATTTGACCTTGATATCCTCATTCCACATTGCATTACATAGAGTAGATTCTCCATTTATAGGTATAATTTGAGACAAATACTTAGAGGAAGTTTCATCTTCGTTTCACATAGTAGACAATATCTATCTTCCATCATACAGACATAATCAATAAGGATGATTAAAAGTCAAAACAAGGAAACCAGTTCAGAATACATAAATCAATTAAAAGTAAAAATGTGGAGATGCATTTAAAGAAAAATGAAATTTCCTAAAGAAAAAAATCATGAAACGAAATATATTATATACAAGGCTATATCACCATAGGTGATCATGAAAAATACTTATTGAGGATTTGTCCATTGATAGGGAGTTCCTCAATCTCCCCTTCCAAAGTTTTGAGTTTGAAAGTCCCATATCCAAATTTTTCATGATTTGATATGGAGCAAGACACAGTTGTTGAAACTTAGTATGTTTCCCTTTGGTTTCATTGGCTTTGTCCAATTTGAGAACTAGATATCCAACCTGAAAATCCTTACTATTGACAGAGTTTTTATCAAACCAATGTTTGACTAGCTCTTGATTTTGGTCTAGCTTTCTTTTCTCTTTATCTCTTTCTTCCTCCAACTTAAGTAGAGTATTTAATATGTGTTGCATAACTGGAAAATTTTCTTCTTTGGAAGACTGAGATAGTTGCAGGGAAGGAAAGAAAACATGGGTAGGTAAAATAGCTTCCTTACCATACACTAGGAAGAATGGATAATTCCCAAGTCTGTCTTGGGTGTCATTCTATCATCCCATAGGGAATTTGGTAAAGCTAAATGCCAACTTTGTTATGGTCAGTTATAGTTTTTTTTCGGAATTTTGATCATATTTTTATTAGTAGATTCTACCAAACCATTTCCCTGGGGGTAATAATTTGTTGCATATTTGATTTTAATGTTATTTTAAGAGACAATTCAATCAATTTTAGTGATGAAAATTAGTTTGCATTATCAAATACTAAACATTGAGGAAAACCAAACCTAGTAATTATGTGTGATTCAAGGAACAAAATCTCCTGGTTCTCATTTACAATTTTCAGAGGCACTGCTTTAGTCCACTTGGTGAAGTAATCAATTGCATTAAATATATACTTGTGGAGCTAAGATGAATTGGGATGGATCTCCCCAATGATGTCTAAAACCCACTATTGAAAGGAGATGTCAACTGAAACAGGTTGTAGAGGAAATGCAGGCCTCTTCTCCCCTCTGGGTGACTTCTGACATACTTCACATTTTATGGCATATGAATGGGAATCCTTGAACATTTTAGGTCAATAATATCATGCCCTAAGAAATTTTTGTGTTGTGGTGTTCCCTCCAAATTGTCCTCCAACATGACCATCATGTAATTCTTGCAAAACCCTCTCTGCATCATATTTTTCAAGGCATATCAACAGAAAAGAAAATTATCATAATTTCTTCTGAAAATAATTCCATTGGTAAGTCGATAATGTGTAGATTTGAGTATGAGGGATCTCCTCTTTCTAGGTTCGAAATAATTGGGGGAACTACCATGAGTTAGGAAGTATTTTATCTCAAAGTACCAATTCAATCAGTAGGAGTGGGGATGTAACAAACTTCATTTTCAATTAAGGTCCCTTCATCATAGAATTTATCTTGATCACGGTGTGCTCCTTTTGACTCTACTACAAGTTTGCAGAGTCCTTACCCTTTTACTATCTTGGTAGTATTGATCTCCAAGTCATAATCCTGCAAGGTAGTTATCCAATGAGCTCTTTTCTCACCCAAATACTTTTTCACTTGTAGATGTCTAGCTTCATATTAGGGTACTACTATTCTAGTTCTGAATTTGAGAAGGTAAGGCCTAAAATGTTTTACTGGTTTAAAAAAAACAGATGTCTATTTATCCACTTCTAGATAGTTTAGCTCTTCCCCATTCAATCATGAACTCATGAATGCAATGAGAAATTCATTCCCTTCATCATTTTTCTGTGTGAGAACAATTGAATTAGAAGCAAAGGTATATAAGATGAAATCCCTATTAAAATCATGGCTCATTAGGGTTGGTGCTTTTTTTATTTATTGTTAGGTATGTGTTATATTCTTAGCATGACCAAACCTAGTGTATGTCTTGTGTTTGGAACATGGGGGGTAATAGGGAGCTACTAGATCCCCCTATAAGGGGGGGACACAACCCCCCTTTCCCATGGTTTTTAGTGGTTTTTTGGCACATCATTTTCATTGATGGTTTTCTAATTCCAATTAAGGAATTGGGATTTTTTACTAATCTAGTTCAATCGATTGGGGGTTTTGGATTCCATGGGATCACACACACACACACACACACACGCACACATGCACGCACACACATATTGTAAACAATGAAGATATATGATGAATAAAATATTAGAGGTGTGACATGCTATCCCCAATTGCTAGGGATAACTAAGGAGATGATGTATCGAGGCCCTCGGGTTACAGGCATGGAGTACTGAGAGACATATTACTAACAACGTCCACATGCACAGATAGAGACCCACTTCACCACCACACATCTTGGATTTGTCATGATGGAATTCACAACATCATCTTGCTTCTAGAAGACAATTGGTCTTAATCCATGAGGTACAAGTCAGGTATTATGATAAGGATCACTTTAATACTTGAGGCATTTTAATATGTTGTATTTAAATATTCTTTTGATTATAGAACGTTTGCTTCGAAATTATGCTATTTGCCCTGTTTCACCTTGGTGGTTGACATTGCGCCCTAGTAAGTGGTCACCCTTAGGGATGGTTTTTCTACTGGTAGGTCCCCTTGATGATTCATCATTCCATTCCCAATCATACTTATCACTTTTCACATTTCATCTCCTTATCTTTTTGGATTTTCGGGTGTACTAACCCAAGAAGGGATTGTACCTCATTTCATGGGAAGAAGGGGTTGAAGGCCCAGAGGGAATGTAGTTGGAAAAATATAAAATCCAAAACTATAACCTTCTATATTCTCTCCCAAATAGGTCTTGAGAACAATGGAACATTTCTCCTAAAAGATCAAAGACCTGCAAAATAAAATACACATGTAAAAATGTCCCACCTGTTGAGGGATCTACACAAGTGTGTTACAAGATTTTATTTACCCCTATAGCACTTCATCTACCTCTCCCTTCAAGTGACATTGTGGTACTGCCCCCCAAGTTTTATGTTACCCATTAGGAGTACCCAGTCGTTCTGGACCCTAATTAATTAATGCCAAATAAATGGGCTTGGAAAAAGGATGCATTGAAAATGAAGGTGCAACACACCCTCTACAAAGGCACTCCTCAATGAGACAACACAAACCCATATATGTCATGAACTCCATGCCAAAATTATTACCCTCCATCCACTCCATATTCTCCACATGAATTAGAGAGGGTCCACCTAGGAAACACTCCTTGACTCAAGGAATCATTCACCCAATAGGTCACCTTGTCAACCCTCCCATACCTAAACTTGGAAAATTACATAGGGCCTTTGAGCACTTTTTTAATTTAATAAGGTATTTTTTATGCACATGTTTAGGTGGTTGGTGTATTAAATGTGATTTTAATTTCCATGATTATTTGATTTGAGATCCTTGGAGGGTGCACTTTTATGTCTTTGTAGGACCTTGTTGATGGACATTTTGGAGGAACAAGCCCAGATTGGGCCTTCATTTGGGCAGGAATCCCACGGGTTGGATGCCATGACCCACACCTTGGGACCAGCTAGATGATGGATGTTTCCTTTGGAGGAAATATAGGACACCTTGGATAGTGACACCTAGCCCTCTTCTATCCCAACGACTTGCTTGGGAGCTCTTACGCCACTTTTATAGGCTTAACGTTTTGTTTTAAGGATAGGGCATGTGGTGGTTGATGGAAAATTGGTACTTTTGGATGGGAGGACCCCTTGCATTGTGGAGGAGACACTTGGATTGAAGATACATGGCCTTTGGAGGCCCAACACTTTCCACTACAACCCCAATGACTTCACTAAAGTGCCAAAATGTCACCCTCTAGAGAGATGACGTCATGTTTTAGGCTTTCTTCATGTGCAAATTTAACTTTATTTTGTAAAGGGACAAAGTAAAGGAGGTCAAATCCTTACTTTGTGGTTTACCCTAATTCTATGTGGACAAACAAGTTTTAGGACTTTTGCGTAAATAAGGATCAAATTCATTTCATTTTTATCATAGCTCTCGCATAGAGCACCCAAGCAGCAGATGTTAGGTGTCAAGTATGGTGACTAGAGCCATCCACAAATCTGAAGTCAATCAATGACTCCTTGGGAATTTGAAACACAATAGAAGAACATCAATAACTAACACAACAAAGGGGCTAAAAACGTAAACCAAGCTATGTACAATATAGACAATAAAATACAAGAGCACTAATAATCAAGCCCTCAAGCCTAAGCATAGTACTTCTTTAGGTAGATCACATTTATGGGTTCAGAAAATACATTTCCTTCAAAATCCACGAGCTGGTAGGATCATTTATTTAAAACGTGTCACACGACATAAGGGCTGGAACCACATGGGTTTGAACTTTCCTGCACCCAAGGAATCCTTATCCTGATCATAGACTAACACAAGATATCACTCATAAAAAAACCTAGGATGAACAAACTTATTTCACTGGGACTTGACTCATTTCTTATGTGCTTCATTTTCTAAAGTTTCATCTCGACGTTACTCATTGATATTTTCAAGGTAAACTAAGCATTCTTTGAGATGAGTCATGTTCGAAAGGATCTCAACTGTTATTTTGAGTGAAGGAACTTCACATTCAATAGGAAAAACTACTTCCACCCCATGAACGAGTTGGAATGGTGAGAAACCAATGGCATTTTTTACTAAGGTACAGTAATCCCACAAGTTCAGATTGAATTAACCGTTCTTCTTAGAATAAATTTTAATGACTTTTTCATGGATTCAAGCTGATCATTAGCCTGGGGATAGAAGGGAGACAAGTGTTCTTTCCTAAACACTAGTTTCGATCTTAATTTTGACATCATGCGATTCTGAAAGTGACTGCCATGGTCAATGAAAATCTCTCTCGGAACCCTGAACCTAGCTATGACCTGATTGAATATGAATAGTGTTGTTGTCTCGCCATCATTAACAAATGTTGGAATAGCCTCGGCCCACTTAGTAAAATAGTTGAAGGCTACGATGATGTAACGATGCCTCCTAGCCGAAGTTGGGTGGCATGTCATAAAATATACCCCCCACTTGGTGAAGGGGCCAACAATCATAATAGGAAACATTGGAGTATTATGTACATGCATTTTCTTAGTGAAAATTTGGCATGGATGACACTTCTTGACCGCTTCAACACAATCTTTAAATATCATAGGCCAAAAGTATCCTACGTGCAAAACATTTTGGGTTGTTTCCAAACCAGATAAGTGACCACCACATGATCCACTATGGCATTCCTTCAATACAACCTCCGCTTCTTCAAGAGTTAAGAAACGTCAAAGGATCGATTCCACCCCTTGTCGATACAAAGTGTCATTGATAAAGAGGTAGTTTTTTTCCATATGACGGATATGTTTCCACTCATATCTCGAGAAATTCGAAGGGAACTTCATAGTTTGGAGATATATAAGGATATCCCCATACCACAGATCAAATGAAGAGATGAGTAAAATGTTCTCATCTGAAAATGAGTCTATTGTCTCACCTTCCTCATTCTCTACCAGAAACTATAACATCATCTCAGTGAAGACTAAATACTTCTTATATTTTGCAGACACAAAGTCCAAGTTGAAATCTTGAAGCACAACAATCCACTTGGTGTACTTCCCGCCAATGATTCTCCTAGTAAAAACATATTGAAATGGATTGACCACGGCAATGACAGTTGTCTCTCATGATAAAATTTAATGTCAGAGTCGTTGGACAGCATGAAAATATTCCATCGCCAATTTCTCTACATGCAAATATCTAATTTCAGACCCATGAGAGTGTGGCTCAAGTAATAGATGACATGCTCTTGGAGCTCATCATCCTCTTGAACTAGAACCATGTTGATTGAAGACTCGGTTTCTTCCAAATACAACAAGTAGTCTTGATTGTAATTATGGGGACTCAACAATGGATTCAAAACCAATGCCTTCTTCAAAGAATCAAAAGAACGTTGTGCATCTTCGTCCCAACATAATGGGACCCCTTTCTTCAAAAGGTGCATAAAGCCCTTTGTTATGTTAGCATAGTTCGGGACAAAACACCTAAGAAAATTTTCCTTTCCTTGTAATCTATGTAGTTGTTTGACTGTACGTGGGGGAGGCAACTAACTTATTGCCTCAACCTTCAAGGGGTCAACCATGATCCCTTTTGTTGAAACGATGAATCCCAAGATATGACCAATCGCACAAAAAATACACTTGTGTGGATTCAATCGGATACTATAGAATAGACTATGTTCAAAAACTAAGTAGAGGTGTAAGAGATGTTGGGCCCTCTTGCACGAGTGAGCTGTGATATTGTCTAAGTATGCCTCCACTATATGTTTTAAGTAATAAAAAGAAAACATCATGACCCGTTGGAATGTTGCACCAGTTTTTTTAATACCAAACAACATTTTCCTGTAAGCGAACGTACCCGAGGGACATATGAAGATCATTTTGTGTTGGTCTTCCAGATGAATTTCAATTTGGCTGTAGTTGTAAAACCATCCATAAACGAGAATATTTCACTCCCCACACACTCATCCAAGATTTGATCAATGAATGGTTTCGGGAAGTTATCTTTAGGAAAATCCTTATTCAAGTCCCTAAAATCCATGCAAACAAGGATTGCACCCTTCTTCTTATCAATAGGAATAGGGTTGGAGACCCATTCCGTTAGAGGAACTAGGTAGATAAAGTATGCATTAAACGTTTTTCCACTTTTTATTTTATCGTTGCTTCCTTTCTTGGGTTCACAGGTCTCAACTTTTGTCAAACCCTATTTACATTTTCATAGGTTCGAATCTCATGTTGAACTATTTGAGGATGAATTCCAAGAATTTCCTTGTAAGACCATGTGAACACATATCAAAATTCCTTAAAGAGTGTCTTATATTTAGTGATCTCATCTTGTGATAATTCTTTTCCAATAAATACCTTTTTTTAAATTTCAGGATTCTTAGAAATGTTGACTGGGATCATCTCTGATATATTAGCCATGTTTCCTTCAACATAGACACCGTGTCTTCCTAAGGGATTGACTACTCCATCAAAACTTCCAACAATGCCTGACTTGAACTCTCCACTCTCTACTCGATTGATTTCAAGGAGGAAATACAATCTATGATGCAAATCCTCCCATGGAATTTCATCTCTGACCATTGCCTCAATGATTGCTTCGTCTGAAGGCAAGACGGTACCCAAACAGTCTTGGGATATTGAAGTGTTTTGAGCCCAAATAGGCTCATGGAAGAGATCATCCTCCTTAGTGACTGCTAGAGTTTGATCTGGGTATGTCATGGCCTGTTGAATGGCTTGATAAGCTATTTCAACTACAAACAAAGGTTCGACCATCCTAGCATAAACTTGACCTTAAACCATAATATATGGTGAGGTAAGGGTCCATGGGTCATGTATATATGACCCCCTAAATGAAGCGACCCTATGAACCGAAGTAGCACAAACGTACGATGTTGGTGTAGGAAATTCAAAATATCCCATAAGTGAAGGGTACATCCCACAACCAATGCTCTCAGTGGTCGCCTGATAGTTTTCAATCCAAGGGATAGTAGTCCTAGGATTATTTGTCATGTAAGAAAGGTTGGATGCCACCTGATCAATAGTCATTATTCTTCCCTCATGGGGAAAACATATAATCCAAAAAAATATCGAGACAATAGTTGTCATGGCATAACTCCAACTTCCTCCTAACAAACTATTATAGTTGATTGGAACTTCGACTACTTCAACCTCTACGAAAACAAATGTGCCCCTAGTGTGACCTAAAATGAAGGAATCAGACCATGTGGTCCAAATGAGAGTCCATCAAAGGCAATCAAGAGTGTAGGAGAAGGGGTAAGTTTAGGAGAATTGATAGATTTCCAGCATGACAAAGACATGACATATGTGGAAGCTCCTTAATCAATGAAGGTTCTCTTAACTATGAGATTGTTTCAAATAAACCCAATCTAAAAATATATGTGATATGGAAGGTGTGGCCTCACATCAGTAGCATCAAACTTCATTACAAGCTGACTAGTAGAGTCTGCATCTCCTATGGCAGATAAAAATGCAGTTTGTTGCCAGGGGAAACTTTGGAGAACCTCCAAAGAGGACATTGTGCAAGGTGTTTGAGCCAAATCCTCCACAACTGAATAATTGGGAGTCACTCGTGCATTAGGGTTATGCGTTGTCCTTTTATAAACACCCTTAGGTATGCATGATGATGTATCTTTGTCGGGATTATTTATGTGGAGAGGGGCCTGATCCTCTCAATTTTTCTTATCGTTCTCAATCGACTCTGGGTTATCATAATTACGAGACTTATTTTCCAAATATACATCCTTTAGCTTCGAAGCGCTAAGCATGTTTACAATCCTTGATATCCTTCAGAGGTGGGAGCACTTGAAGTTCCCCTTTATTGGTTGAAGTTGGAAGAACCAGGTTGCAAATTTTTCCCTTGTGGGAAAGGGTTCTTCAACACATCAGGTTGTTGTTGTTGATTCAATTTTATAAGTCGTTGGGATTCTTCCATTCATGGGCACTGATGTGTAAGGCGATCATCATCACAAAGTGATGCAAAAATGAAAGGTATTAATAACAAAATAACATTAACTTGAAGCTCATGAATGATTAAAGAGTTCATCCATCATAAACCATGATGAAAATAAGAGAAGATAACATCAATAAGAAAGAGAAACGGACACAAAGAACTTGTTAACGGAGTTCACCAATGTGTGGCTATGTCTTCGGGCCCGCTTCCAAGTGGAGGACTACTTTATTGATATTTAATGCTCAAGTTCTCTTTACAATGGCTCTTTTTTGTTACAAATAGGATTTGGATTTGTTGTACAAGACCTCCTTGTGTAGATGCACACATGCCTCAACAATATCCTCTCAAAACATGACTTAATGCCCCTCAAAACATGAGAAATGGGTCATTATCTCAAGCTTCTCTTTACATTCCTTGCATACAAAAGTACCCCCTCAAGCTCAAAAAGCCTGGTTTATATATTTTTTAGGCCCAGTTAGGGAATCCCAACTTCCCGCAAAGATTTGGCCTCTTTTTGGGATCAAATCCCCCTCCAAATGGCCAAGAAATCTCCAAAAATTCCCAATCTGGGCCAAAACTATAGAAAATTATCCACTCTGTTACAAAAAATAAAAATAATCCCCTCAGGCCTAGGTGCATGCCCCTTTTTCAGAGTCATATGGGTTCATATGGCCAAGTGCCAGACCCCAAGAGGTTGTGCGTTGGCCCCTCCTCCGCTAGATCCTGGTTGTATGGCGCATTCAATGTAACTGGGGTCGGATCGGATGGGATAAGCCCCCCACCAATCGACCCTCTCTGCGGTCACACCCTGAGTCACATGGTGGTAGTGCTAGTCCCCCGCGAAAAACCTTATCGCTGGAGTGTTTGCGCCCGGATGCTTTACTGTTGGTGTATGGGTGTAATAAAACCACGGGCTGGGGCTAGACCCTAGCCATTTCTGCCTCCACCCAAACTATATGGTAGGCTTAAATATTAAAATTTGTGATTACATTGTAAGTCTCACCGCAGGCGGGTTGGTAGCATGGCCTGCCCAAAACGCTCCCCCACGCTGGAGGTCACGCGGTCGAATCCATGTTGATGGGTCCTAAATCCCTTTAATTCAACAATAGGAACCAAACATGCCACTGAGGCCCAATTAGACTCTACAACATTTAATGGTGGAATGGTTCTTGATATCTTGCGATCCGACCAATTAATCGATGGGCTTTACGTTTTCTTGCGAAGGTGTCTCCTTCAGTTTCGACTTTCTCTTTTTGCATTTTCTCTTAGGTGGGACCAATATAAGATTGTAAGCTGGTGTAAACCAACTTGGAAACAAAATGGGAAAAGGTTCTAAAATACTGGAGAAGAAGTTGATCTTGGGATAACCCGCTACTCAAGCATGTAGACGACAATTGTACACCACAGGCCTCGTACTAATACGTTAACTATGTGAGCATCCAATTATTGTCTGAGATACTAATTATCAGAAAGAAAACACATATATGATAAGATAATGGCAAGCAAAATAATTCACCTACACTAATTATCCATCACATGATAACACAACGATTCATCTTCATCATTAAAGAAAAGAACTGTAAAACATTGCATCAGATAACTTAATAATAGATTAAATAGCTCTTACTCATTATAGAATCCATTCATGAGACGAGATAGGAAATAGTTCTTCTCCACGTCCAATCACACACGCATTTCATGAAAGAATAACTTGTCTCTGGCCCATAAGGAATTCTCTATTAAAGGTAGCTCGGAAATAGTTCTTAACAAAACCAAAAAAGAGAGTTTCTTGCAGCAACCATCGACCCTTAACTAATTGGTTGATGCTCTTATTTATAACATAAAATTCAACTGAAAATAATAGCTAAGTGTAGATAAGTAAAAAGAATTCACCACATGGTGTTCTCTTCTAACAGTTTTTCTAACAATCAACTCAAGATATCACTTGAAAGGGTGACTTTTCTCATACTCCAACCAACTGATGAACAACTCCTCGCAGGTTTAGGCGTATGGAAATCTGTGTTGTTCCATCAAGAGTGCATAAAATTCTCTGATCTCCACCACATGCGCCCGATATTTGACCAGACTAGTACTTAACTGTTGAAGCATAGCCCGAGCACTGATCGAATGTTCCATAAATTGTTGTACCTGTCCTAGCATTATGTCGGTCACCTTTGCTAGTCTTTCATCCCATTAACAATCTTGCTTGGCATGTGATTCGACTATGTCACGCAAGTCGAAAAAATCATCGGGTGTGACGAACTCGGGCAGTCCAATATCTTTCATCACTTGATTGATCTTTTTATGTGTTCAAGACTGTTTTCTCTCAACACCCAGATGTCGTGTTCTTCTTTATCTCGGCCCTGCTGGACTACACCAATGTAGTTCATTCTTTCTATGACTTGATGTGCTTTTTTCTTACCATCACTCCATATTCTTGCACGTTGTGAGTGCCATGAGAGTATCCTCTTGGAATTCAGCTATTCTTGTGGCAAATAAGTACCACTCATTTGTGAACTTGTTATAGGCCTCCTGGAACTTGCTCCTTAAATATACTGCGGCTTGCGTGGTGTCCTGATAATACTTAGCCCGATGGAGCAAATGTTCCAGTTCTTTTAGGGAAGTGGCCAATTCCTTTTCATCCTTTTTTTCTTTGTCTAGGGTGGTGTTAGAGATCGCTCTCCCTACGCCGATAAGTTCGGATGTTCTGGCATTTTCTGTGTTTATAAAATCTTCCTCTGTAGTGGTAAGGATGGAGTGATCCAATGTAATCCTCATTTTCTTGGTGGTCCGTTGGACAATATCCTTCCTCTTTCGATCATAGGTGATCGCATATATATTGGACACCTCGTCCACAGGTTCAGGAATCTGCTGATCACCCCATGTGAGTGTGTTTCCCAAACTTCTGGTGGTGTATATTTGTTCAAGATCGAGTTCTTGAACTTCCTCGTTGCGCTCCGAAGGCCCGACCTCTATCTCTCGCTTGTCGAGGATTTGAGTATTGAGAAATAGAAGCGTCGGGAGTAGACTCGATACTTACTTGTTCATCGGTCATTGAAACATCGATTTCCCTTTGTTGGGATCCTTCCTTTGGCACGTCTGGTTCTGACTTGTCCTCTAGATTGTCTGCTTGGGTCTCCGGTGCATCGGGCCTCTTTGTGTTGAGGACACTCTAAACTTCTTTTTATTTCAGCAGAAACTCCTTGATTTGGACTTTGGGAACAGGAGAAGATGTCTTATTAGGTCCCTTTTCTTCTTCAATATGCACATGGGTCCCAAGAGATACCTTCGGGCTCTCATCATCATCGTATATCTTTATAAACTAGCTCAAGGGGTTTGACGTGCTTGTTTCTACTAGTACCTGGACTGCTTTTGGTTGATTTTCCACACCTGTTGGTGATCCAACCGGTGGCGTTGTGAATTCAAGGTCATCCAACCCAGAAATTTCATCAACATATATAAATTCGGGGTCACTTGTACCCACCTAGATTCTCTCTGGGTTATTGACAAGTGATCCTGTCATTTCTGATAGGTCTGGGTTAACTTATAACTGATCAAGCACCTGTTGTTCCCATTCTAACATGAGCATTCCCCTTTCCTATGCATCCTATACCAAATGGATAACTCGGTCTTGCGTAGGGGCTATCAAGGGGGCTTATGTTGCTTCAGTTGTTTCGAATGCTATCCTTTCTTCTCTGGCCCTAAGAATCCCTTGAGCCAATTTTTCCAGGGTTGTAGCTTGCTCATCGAGGCTCATGGCCTTGAACCTAGTTGCCTTACTGTCAGCCATCCTCACCACTACCTCATCCTAGTTTTGAGCATTTTCGATGAATATCTCATCTTTGAGCCTGTCATGGGCTTATGGATAGTAGGACCACACTTGTGATGCATGTTTTAGGACCAGACCCTTTGGGTTGTGCTTGCGAAAATGACCAGTCTGGAATCGGAACTCCAATTGGCTTAACCCTTCTTGCTTGGCTTGCACAGTGTCTTTTACCATGTAGAAACCTATATGAAATCCATAAGGTGTGAATGCATGCTTCTTATCTTTCACCAGAGTAGCATTATAACCTTGCAAGATGGTATGATAACAGATTTCCCCTACTACTAGTCGATCAAGGACATACATAGGTAACAAGTGTGGTTCTTTAGTGGCTCTGAAAACCCTGATGTAGTTATTGCGCTCATCCAGGTACCAGTGGCCAAATTTTGATATAATCTTTTTGGCCACATTCGACATCCTTGGGCACTAAAAGAGCTAAAGAAACAAAACAAGTTGTATCTTCTCAAAACCGGAAACCCTCCTTTATTCCTCGCACTAAACCAATAAATCCCACTACTCCCTTTGCTCCACTAAAGATCCAAAAATTGACTAGGGCTGAAATGTTTGAATGCCAACTCAAAGGCCTTTGTTATAATTGTGATGAAAAATATTTTTCGGGCCACAAGTGTAAGGAACAAAAGATTTTTATGGCCATCTCGGAGGATATTTCTGAAGAGGACGTTGAAACTCCCCTTGTGTCTAAGTCACCTAAAACCACTAACATAACCCCTCCCTCAAAACCTCCCAAAGTAGAACCGGTCATTTCCCTAAATTCTCCCCAAACCCTCAAGCTAATATGTTACATCAAGCATAGGAAGGTCATCATTCTTTTTTATAATGGAAGCACCCATAATTTTATTCATCGCCGCATTTCCCAAGAAACTCATTTCTATATCCATGCAGTAAATAATTTCCAAATCACGATTGTCAATGGTGGCTCCGTGAAATGTGGAGGGCGTTGTGAAAATGTGTGTCTCCAAATTGGTGACTACCACCTGAAATCTCATATGTTTGCTATCGACATGGGAGGTTGTGGCATTGTGTTGGGTGTAGACTGGCTAAGGACTTTGGGTCCCATTCTCATGTATTTTAAGGAATTAACCATGCAATTCGACCAAGAGGGCCAACAATATAAGTTCCAAGGCATCATCGTTGGTTCACCTGAGATCATTAGTTCCCATCGCATGGAAATTCTGCTCAAAAAAGGTCATTCTGGAGTTATTTCCCAACTCCATTCCATACAAGCAACAGAGACACCCTCGGTGCCTCAAGACCTCCAATCCATCCTCTCTAAACATCAAGTGGTCTTTTCCACTCCCTAGGGACTCCCTTCTTCCCGTGGTGTTCATGATCATTCCATTCCCATTGTACTAGGAAGCCTTCCTCCCAATATCTGTCTGTATTATCACCCCTTTTCCCAAAAAAATGAAATTAAGAAAATGGTTCAGGAACTCCTTAACGTAGGCATTATCTACCCTAGTACAAGCCCCTACTCTTCTTCTATGGTGATGGTCCTGAAGAAATAAGGTTCTTAGCGAATGTGTCTTGATTTTTATGCCCTCAACAAACTTACCATTAAAGACAAATTTCCCATTTTTGTCATTGATGACCTCTTGGATGAATTGAGTGGTGCCCAGTTCTTTACTAAACTTGATATTTGTTCTGGCTAACACCATATAGGTATGAAAGAGGCAGACATTCCTAATACTTCCTTTAGAACTCATGAGGGCCACTATGATTTTTTGGTCATGCCCTTTGGCTTGTGTAATGCCCCCTCCACCTTCCAAAGCCTCATGAATCATGTCTTTCATCCTTTTCTCCGTCATTTTTTCTTAGTTTTCTTTGATGATATCCTCATCTATAGAAAAACCTAGATAGACCATCGTTCTCATGTGGATTAAGTTCTCCATCTACTCTCTCATCATCAACTTTTCCTGAAACAATCTAAATGTGCTTTTGGCACCTCAAAAGTTGAGTACTTGGGTCATCTGGTTGGAAAGGACGGCGTCAAGGTGGATCCTAAAAAGATTGAAGCTATGCAATACTGGCCTCACCTAAAGACTCTCAAAATCTTGTGTGGATTTCTGGGCTTAAAAGGTTATTATCGCAAGTTTGTTAAGAATTATGGAAATATTGTAGCCCCTCTCACTGCACTCCTAAAAAAGAACTCTTTCACTTGGACTCCAACAACTGCTCAATCTTTTCAAACCTTGAAGATGGACATGTGAACCACTCCAGTCTTGGCCCTTCATGATTTCACAAAGACCTTTGTCCTAGAATGCGATGCTTCAGGGAAAGGAATTGGTGTTGTCCTTATGCAAGAGGGCCGGCCTTTGGCCTTTACCAGCAAGCAATTGTCTGAACGAAATCTGGGAAAATCAATCTATGAAAAGGAAATGTTGGTTATTCTACATGTCGTTGATGTGTGGCGCCCTTATCTATTGGGGAAATGCTTCCAAATTAAGATAGACCATAAAAGCCTCAAGTATTTTCTGGAACAACGCATTTCCTCCCCAGAGAAACAAAACTGGGTGACTAATCTCTTTGGATATTATTATGATATCATTTACAAGAAAGGAAAATACAATGTGATTGCGGATGCACTTTCCCAAAAATATGAAGATGAAGGATCCCTTTTTTCTCTCTCCTTCATTGTACTAGATTGGCTCCAAGCCATTTTCCAGGAATGGCTACATGATCCCAAAAGTTTGCATCTAATACAACAATTGCAGTCCAATGCTCCATTTTCCCCAGGGTACTCTTGCCTCCATGATGAGCTTCAATACAAAGGTCGTTTGTATTTAAGTAAACAATAAAAACTTAAATCCACGATACTTTTTGAGCTTCATGCTACACCCACAGTTGGGTACTCTGAGTTTACCAAAACCTATGATAGGGTCAAACGTTCCTTTTTATGGGATGGTATGAAACAATACATTCATAATTTTGTCGTTGAATGTGATGTCTGTCAATGCAACAAGGGAGAAACAGTCAAATCTTTTGGCACACTACAACCACTTCTGATTCCACTTTGGAGGGATATCTCTATGGATTTTATTATAGGCTTACCCAAATCGGGAAATAAATCAGTCATCATGGTGGTTGTTGATCACCTTTCCAAGTATGATCATTTATGTTCTCTTAAACACCCATTTACAACATCCATTGTGGCTCAACTTTTCATGGATCAAGTCATCAAGTCTTCAAGCTTCATGGCATGCCACATTCTATTGTTTCTGATCGCGGGCCAACTTTCACTAGCAATTTTTGGCAAGAACTGTTCAAGCTACAAGGCACCCAATTGCATCTTAGTATAGCTTATCATCCCCAGAATGGTGTTCAAACTGAAGTTGTCAACAAGTGTTTGGAAACATATTTGAGGTGTTTTTCCTCAGAAAATAAAAATCAATGGGCTCAATGGTTACTCCTAGTTGAATGGTGGTACAACACTTCATACCATACAACTACACGCATGACTCCTTTTGAAGCAGTATATGGACAAAATCCACCTTTAGTTCTCTCATACTTACCTGGTGTCTCAAAGGTCCAGGAGGTTGACCAAATTCTTACAGTTCGAGAGGCTATTCTCTATAGCCTCAAAAAGAATTTGGTCATGGCACAGAATCGCACGAAGAAACAAGCAGATCAAGGTCGCTCTGAACATCAATTTGTAGAAGGGGTTCAGGTTTTTCTTCAACTGCAACCTTACAAGAAAAATTCCCTCAAGGTCGAGCATTGTTAGAAATTGGCACCCAAATTTTATGGTCCTTATACCGTTCTCAAGCATGTGGGACAGGTGGCCTATCAGTTAGATTTGCCCAGTCATTCTAAGCTACATACTATTTTTCATGTTTCATGCTTAAAGAAGGTGATTGTAACTAAGTGCCAAATTCAAACCAACCTTCCCGAGTTGGACGAAGAAGGATCCATTTGGCTACAACCACAAGCAGTTTTGGACCAGCATGAGTGTCTCCTGTGTCAGAGAACCATCAAGGAAGTGTTAGTCCATTGGAAAGATACAACTCCAGCATATGCCACTTGGGAACCAACTTCCATTCTGCAGCAATTTCCACATCTCAAGCCTTGAGGACAAGGTTGTTTTTAAGGGGGAGGACATGTTAGGGACCTAACCTGTACATAGGTAGAACAACATATTCAGATGTAATAAAGGTAAATATTAATAAGGCCTTGCAATAAAGTAGAATAAGTCGAATGTAAGAAGACCTAATAGATGATTTTGCTTCTAGAAGGATCTTCCTCTAGATGGTTCCTTTGATAGACATATTTAGTATAAATAGGAGCTGAGGGTATGAGAAGCCTAGCTTGGATATTATTGTAATAGAGCTCTGCTTGAATGGAGGTTTCCCGCTCGAAGAGGCCTGTGAACATTGCTCTAACTAATCAAAGTGCTCTTTATGGTGTTATTATGTTATCATTTCTGTATTATTGTGGTGTTATTCTAGTTATATTGTTGTTTATCTTCCATTTCTAGCATTTTTTTTTTCTGTTCTACATACTTTTATATATGGAATATTACAATGCGAGATTTTGGAATTAATTATCCCTTTGAATGCATTGTATCTAGCATTAAAACGCCCCATCGTGTCGTTTTCTGAGTGGGAAGGTCAGGGATTGGTGATGCATGGTGAATGTTTCATTGGAAATCTCATGTTTAGAACTTCCTACGCCGATTGATTTTGTCGTACGGAGCTACCGTGGAAAAACTAACTCGGGGTGTGACTCAGGCCTCTGGAAGTGCTAACAACTCAAGGGAAAACTCGATCATATGTTTAACCACTTTGGCAATGACACGTGATAGGTGGGGGCAGATGGTTTGATCACGTATCCCAATCAGAGTCAAGGTTTTCAACAAGATGCGTGTGTCAAAATAAACCTAGGACTGTCGATGCTGAAAAGTATCGGGGTCGACGGTCGGAGGGGGAATAAACATTTCATTCCCTCTCTACATACCTACCTTCTCAAAGATCTCATTGATGCCGAGAGTTTCAGATATCAACTATAGGTGATTCTTTTCTTCCTTTGTAAGCACTTACTCCTTCAACCCTTTTCCAATGTCGAAGGGATTGGTCATCAACGATATCCTTAGTGAATCTCATCACAAAATAAAACTCACGTCTATCGATGCTGACGAAGATCAGTGCTCAGCTACCTTGATTCTCTTGAGCGATTTAATTTCATGCTTAATCCTTTCCGATGCCGAATTTCTTAGGGGCATCGAGGAAACTCTTTGGTTGTCAATTATTTTAATTAAAAGTTAGTCTTTTTTAATTTAATCAAACGCAACATTTTCCATATTGAAGTAGAATCGAACAGTGCAAAAGATCAAGCGGTACCCAAAAAGTAAAATTTTACATAGGCTTTTTTAGGGTGTGTTGAGTGCTCAAAAATTGGCGACTTACTGAGAGAAAGAAGAATCTTTGTTCCTCCTTCATGCTCGACTGATACAAAAGCTGGTGGAGAACCTTACTGGCTTTAAATCAGAGCTTCATTTACCCTTGCATTTGAAATTCTCTAGTTGATGCTTTTGGGGCTGCCTGTGGGGTTTTCCACCTTTATTCCTCCTTCATTTCTTGTAACCCTAATTCATGCCCCTTCGACAAAATATAGTAAAGTATTCACTGGCATGAATCCTTTAATTACCTTTAATCAGTCGCTATGGTGTTGCTCCGCTACCAGCGAGCGTCCATAGCCCCGACGAAGTCACCCCGACATCACAAACCTTGCTCCGCTACCAGCGAGCATCCATAGCCCCGGTGGAGATATCTGCATACCCTCTCCCACTGTTCACTCATTTGGTATAGTTAACTTTGATTTCGGAAGAATTCCCTGAGCGAGTGGGAGAGGATGACATCTGTTTAATTTTCAAAGTTAGATGGTTTAAGGTAAATCCTTTGCTAGCTTTATCTTTGGGGTTCATGTAGTCCTTTTCAGCTTTCCAAATTTCCCGTAAGGTTTCACCATACCACCGAGTAGACCTTTATGCATTTATCCAGATTTTTTCATATGAGCGGGCTAGATAGAGGACTCTTCAAAGAAACCGTAGGTTCCTCAACACTTCTTGTGTTGTATGTGAGCAATGAGTTAGGAACAGAGTTCGCTATGTCGCATGCTTTGAGATCAACCATTGTCTTGCTAAACACAACATTCAAAAGTGTGGAAATAAAAAATAAACTAAAAAATAAAAGTAATTCGCAATCAACCTAGCTGAAACAACTCATGAAATACGCGCACAAAACATAAAAACTCAATTTTATTTTTTTTATTTTTTAATGGAAATATTGTTTAAGGGCTTGGCCATTTACTGGGAGGGTGTCAGGTTCCCCCCTTAGATTCTACAACTGATAAGTGACTTCCCCAATCTTCTCAGCCACCTGGAAAGGTCCAAACCACAAATTCTTAAACTTAGAATGCTTCCCTTTTGGCTTGTTTTCTTTGTCCCATTTTAGGACTAAGTCTCCTACTTCAAAATTCTTCTCTTTAGCCTTATGCTTATCGAACCATATTTTTACTATTTGTTGGTGGGATATGAATTTTGACTTAGCCTTTTCCCTTTATTCTTCTAGCATGATCAAAGTGTCAATTCTTTGTTGTATGACCGATGAAGGATCCCCTCTGGAATCTTGGGCTAGTTGAAGAGATGGAAGATAAAGCTCGTTTGGTAGAATGGCTTCATGCCCGTAAACCAGAAAATACAGGGAATTTCCTATAGCTTCCTTGGGTGTGACCCTATCGGCCCATAGAGCATTATGGAGTAGATTATGCCAATTCCTTTGGTTGCCTGCAACTGTTTTCTTCAATATCCTTACTAGGTTCTTATTAGTTGATTATGCCACTCCGTTTCCCTATGGATAGTAATTTGCAGAGTATATAATTATGATTCCTTTGTTTAGAGAAAACTCTGTCAACAGGGTGGAAGATATGTAAGCTGCATTATCAAAAACTAGGATAGAAGGGACACCAAACCTTGTGATCAGTTGTTGTTCTATGAATTGGATTACCACCTTCTCATTTACATGGGTCAGAGGGATTGACTCTACCCATTTTGTGAAATAATCGGTGGAAGTAAGTATATACTTATGTTGTTTGAAGAGCTTGGTGTAATCTCTCCTATGATGTCTAACTCCCATTGCTCAAAAGGCCTAGAAACAGACACCGGTTAGAGTGGGACTGCTGCTCTCTTCTCTCTCCCAGCGCTTACTTGACAGGTTTTGCAATTTCTAGCATAAGTGTGAGAATCCTTAAACAAAGTGGGCCAATAATAACCAGCTCTCATTATCTTATGAGTGGTGGTGTTTCCTGCAAAATGTCCACCGACAGGGCCATCATGGAGTTCCTTCAGAACTTTTTTTGTGTCTTCTCATTCGAGACATCTTAATAGTACCCCATCATAATTAACCCGGAAGAGTACCAAATTTATGAGGCGATATTGTGAATATTTTAACCTGAGAGCTCTCCTTTCCCTAGGGTTAAGATTTTCTAGACAAGTCCTATGGTGTAGGAGATAAGTTAGCTTCCTGTACCAAGACTCTTGTTTTGGGAAAATGTATGAAACTTCACCACACCATAATGCCATTTCATTCTCCCACTGGAATATTCATTTTCTTGGTCCTAGGATTCGGCTGTGAGTTTGCATAACCCTTGCCATTTAACTAGTTTGGTATGTTTTATATCTAGATCAAATTCTTGAACTACTTCCATCTAGTTCCTGTTGGAAGATTGGTTGTTGTCATTGATGTCAACCCTAGTCATGGGTTTTGGACCACAAGATTGATGAAGTTATTTGGAAATGAAG
>SNQJ01S0011260.1:10774-35386 GCA_010110895.2 Picea sitchensis | reverse complement strand
GCATGGTGTATTGTGGTGTATTGGTGTAACTCTTATACTATTGTTCATTGCTCATTGGATATAATTGAATGGTTTAAGTATAAGTTGGAAAAGGTTTTTAAATTGTACTTGATACTAATTCACCCCCCTCTCAGTATCAACATTTCCTTCTTCTTTCCCCCATCTCCTGTTGGGTGAATAAGGATTGGACTGTAGGGTGAGGCACGATTACTTTGGTGTGGTTCTTGAGGATGTAAGACCTAAAGTGTTTTACTACTTTATAAACTGCATAAGCATGTTTATCTATGGTAGGATAATTTAGTTCGGCTCCTTGGAGGTTAGTTCTCATGAACGACATTGGGGCCTCGTTGTTGTCATCATCCTTCTGAGTCAATACTGCAGCTAACGATTGGTCGGAGACAAAAGTATAGAGGAAGAAATATCTATTGAAATCCAGACTTCGTAACACAGGGGCTTGAGATATAACAATTTTGATGTTGCTGAAAGAATCTTTTCATTCATCGTCCCACTTAAATTCAACGTCTTTATGAATCATATTTTGTAAGGGTTTGATAGTTTCCATGAAATCGGGAGTGAATTTCCTAATGAAATTGATTTGTCCGAAAAAAGAATGCATAGCTTTCTTGTTGTGAGGAAACGGGAGTTGAGTTATGGCCGTAATCCTTTTTGGGTCTATGTGAATGCCTACTTGAGATATAATGTGGCCTAGCAGCTTACCTTCCTCGATGTCGAAAATAGTTTTCTTAGTATTTAAGGATATACCGTATCTCCTACACCTTTTGAAAATATGAGTTAAGTGTTGGATGTGCTCTTCTTTGTTCTATGAATACACAGTTATGTCGTCCAGATACACTACCACACACTTGTTGATTATTCCTTGAAATTCTACATCCATGGCCCTTTGGAAGATCACGCCTGCGTTGATTAACCCAAAAGGCATGTGTTAATAAGCGAAGGTTCCCCACTTGGTTCGGAAGGTAGTTTTCAAACGATCTTCCTCTGAAACCAGAACTTGGTTGTAACCTGAGAAACCATCCAGTAGAGAGAAGATATCTGAGCCAGACACAGTCTGCAGGAGTTGCTCCATTGGTGGGACTGGGTAACTGTCCTTTTCTAAATCTCTATTTAGGTTCCTAAAATATACGCATAAGTGGATTTCTCCAGACTTTTTCCTCACAAGAACTATATTTTCTACCCACACGGAATGCCTAACCTGAAAGATGATTTTGGCATCTAAAATTTTCTTCAATTCCTGATACATGAGAGGTTCCAGGGATGGGTGATACTTTCAGAGCTTCTGTTGGAAGGGTTTCACTTCAGGTTTTAACAGTATAGTGTGGTGAATGATACAGGTGTCATAAGTTTTTATATCTCGACAAGACCATGCAAATACATCTTGATATTGTCTGAACAGTTTGAGATAAGGCTTTCTTTCCTCTTTAGATATAGTCTTGCCAAGATTCACATTCTTTGGGTTTTTCGGGGTTCCGTGATCCATAGGATCTTTTAATGACTATGGTTGAGTTTTAATTTTTCATGCGTTAATGAACCATTTGAGAAACTTAATGAAAGAACGAGGAAAGAAGAGGAATTATGATAGCCATATACACATTTGTAGATATGAAATGAAATAGAAGACAACAAACCATAACACGAGAATTGATAACGAAGTTCGGCACAACTTTGCCTACATCTCCGAGCCTTTGTCTCTGTGGGGGAGGCTTCTTTATTTCTCTTCAAAAGCTCAAAATTACATCGCAGCAGTTCCAATTGTCTACAAGATTGATCTGGTCATGTTCTTCCAGATATCAAGAACCCTGCAAAGAAAATGGCATGCAAAACGGACGTCTGGAGCTCCCAGAAATGGCTCGCAAGCGTCTTCTCCTCAATAGCTTCCCTGCATAAAAATGACTTTGGCTTGGATTCCCTTCAGAATAAACCTACTCTGACTGTCCTCCATGGCCTCAAATAGGCCTGGTTTATATAGATCTGAAGTTGGTTATCCATCCCCAACTTCCTCCCAAAATCTGGGCTCCAAAAATGCCCAATATCTCCCAAAAATGGAGAAAATCAATTAAAACAGGCATATAATCTTTTAAAAATCCCAAAACATAACAAAAAAAACCCATTTTGTTTAAAATTAGAGGATTATCCCCCCTAGGCCTGGGCGTGTGCCCCCTATTCACGGTCACATGGGCTATATTTGGCCAAGTGCTGGCCCCTTGTATTCGGCTCTTGGTTCGGTGGTGGTTCATGGGACCGGATCTCAGACTAACAACTAACCTCTCGCGCCCATATCTGGTGGATAGGCCCCGGTCCTATGGGATTCGCCTGGGATCCGAGGGCTAGTCCCTATCGCCAACTATCCCCCGTGCTCCAAACATGTGGTTGTATGTATATATGTATCGAACCATGGGCTGGGGCTAAGCCCCGACCCTTTCCCCCGCCGACTAAACCTTGGTTCAAACATAAATATATTCTCCACCGTATACATAATAAGAACCACCCATGGGCCGGGCGGTTAGCTCGGTCCTGCCAGTCTACAGCCCGGAGAGATAGGTCGGGGGTTCGACCCCGGTGAACCCATATAAATTTTCCATAAACCATCAACCAACCACAGGGTGGCACGTGGCAGCCCATGACTGGGCCACATGGCACCTCAACAACCAATCACAAAGTGCCAAGTGTCAATTTCTGACTGGTCCACATCACCTGCCACATACCTTTCCACTGTATCTTCCCAGTCAGCTGCTGACGTCATCCCGTGTCACGTGTCACCCTTACAGTGGTGACACGTGTCACCCGTAGATTGGTCCAGCTGTCTTCCTGTATGCCACATCAGCCTGCCATGTGTCACCTCCAGGATTTGCCACATCATATGTACGGCCATACGTCCTATACAGTCATCATGCCACGTGGCACTGTATAGATTGTACGGACTATACAGTCATCCCCTTTTTTGCATGTTTGGGTTTTCAGACAGAACGTGATATCTTGCTCATACGGAGCCCGTTTGACGAAGTAAACATATGGCTGGAATCAGGAAGACGAGACGGACACAATGGCTCTGGTTTCGTTGGATTCCGAGCACTTTCATTTTTGAGCATTTTTAAGCCTTGTCAGGCTTCTGGATCCGATTCTGGATCATTCCGAGATTTATAGTTTCATTTAGGGGACAAGAAATACCGGTCTTTGCATTTTTAGGCCCCTTAAATTGTTCCTTCAGGTCAACAAGATTTTCCAAATTAGCTATCCCTTTTGGAATTGTGTGAGACTTTGATTTGTCAATAGGTTGACCTGTCTAAGAATCTGTTCTTGTTGATTGTTCCTAGAATTCATCATCATCAATAGCCAAGTATTTGAAATTATCTTGTTTAGTCAGAAATTTTATGATTTTTTCATCCCCTTCAAATACTTTCTAATTAGAAATATTGTTGGGCATCGATGGTTTGTAGAGTATTTCCACAGTGAATTGGGAGGCTTCATAATATTATAGAGGTGACAGCCTTGAAGAAACTGTGGCCAGGGAATTAACAAGAATGTTCTTTGCTCTGGGGATCATTGTAATATTGAAAGCTTCAAAATTATCTATTAACCTATGCATTTCTTGTTGATAATTCTTTAGGTGTGGGAAATTGCAATGTATAGTATTCCTTACTTGTCTAACGATAATCTCCAAGTCTCTGAAAACCTTCAATTCTTTGTTGTTTAAGTCTATGGATTTCTTTAACCCTTGTACTAGAGATTCATACTTAGCAGTGTTATTTGTGCATTCAAATTCTACTCTACAGGACAGGAAATGGCGTTTACCTTTTGGATCAATGAGGATGCACCCTACCCCTGATCCTTCCTGTGATTTAGATCCATCAAAATATATGGTCCAGATATGTGAGAGAAAGTTAATCGTTTATTCCTTCTTATTACTTTTATTCCCTCCTATCTTTTGTCCGATGATTTATAGCACAGGTTCTTGACAGAAGAGGGTTTCCTCTGTTGGTATTGGTGATTTCTCTTGAAAACACATTTTGGAGTTATGAGTGAGAGGGACATCAAATGGAAGAGGGGAGAAGTTCCCGAAAAAGGAATCGCATGAATAATTTCCTAGCACGGGGAAATCTGTCAACGAGGGTTCGTTTGGGGTTTCTAGATTAGTGACTGTATGTTTCATATATCTCTCACTATTGATTCTGATCATATTCTTGTATCCCTTCAATGGTAGCCAAAGGTGTGCCTAGTCTATACTAAAGTACTCGTTTAACTTCTCAAACCAATCTCGACTTAGTAATAACCCATAGGCCTCTGGGATATCTACTACAATGATGTCAATCACTTGCACAAACTTAGGATGTGTCGCTATTCTGATCATTACATCTTTGAGTTCCCCCGTGACTTTGACCTGGGTTCTGTCTAGTTGTATCATATGTTTATCACTCTTAAGAGGGATTTTGTTTAGTTTTTTACAGATAGACTGTGGCATAACGTTAGAGGATGCTCCTGAATCAACCAAACAATTGTGGAGGTTCCTATTGAAAACTTCAAATGTCAAAAGGAATGGTGGGACAAAGGGGTTTCCCTTCTTATCTTCCGAGTAGGTATTCACAGTTGGTTTATTTACTAGATCTGTGGAAGTTATATTTCTTTGACGTTGTTCATTTCTTTTCATAGGGTTTTCTACTAATTTTAAATCTTGTAGCAGGAAGTTGTTTTGATGAGGGATTCTACATATGTCCATAACCGATATATTAGCCTTCAACTTCTTCATATATTAAACTACGATGTACTCCAGTTTGGGCGACTCTCAGGTGTGGATGCTAATAGGTTCTTACAGGGAGCAAAAGGTGCTTTCGGGTGATTGGGAGTTGACCTTTCCCCTGACATTTGAGTGGTAGTAGGATCCTTTGAGATAGGAGGACCTTTACTTCTCATTTGCACAACCGAGACCTCTGCAGGTAGTTCTTGAACCTAAAATAGGTCGTCGGAAGGCATAATTAGGTCAGGATCCCATATCAGCATGGTTGTATCTTCTAGTGGATCAATCTCTTACTGGTCAAAAACATTCATAATTGAATTTCTTGGTTGTTCGGTAAGGGAGACTTCATCTAGAAACCGATTGGCCATCAAATTCATGGCATGCACCCATTGAGGGTAGTCTCTTTCAGAGTGTTTTTCTTGATGATAAGTATAGAAAGAATCAGATGCGACATTCCCTAGATCGATATTCAAGTTAGCTAGGGGAGGTTCAATTGATTTGAACGATGGGTTCCTTTAAAAGAAAGGATTATAGGGCATTTAGCCTTGGTTTCCTTCCCTTGTGTTTCTCTTCATGTCTATGATCTTCTTTGATAATTTCTCAACCATGTGTTGTAGATCTTATATGTCCCCATTACCCTTGTTAGGCGTTTGTTCTACTTCTTTCCCTGGTGGTCTAGTCAAAAGGAGTCCTCTCCTTGGAGGGGGGGTGAACTTCTTTCTTAACTAAAGAGACCTGGCCTTCTTTACACCCTTTCACCTGGATTTTTGTCGTTTTGGCTTCTTCAAAATTCTCAGCCAGGGTTCATTTGGCATCCCTTTTCACTAACATGGAAATAGAAGCTGGGAGAGCATTAGCATAAAATTTGATTTTCAACTCCTGAGTTGGTTTGGCTTCGAGATGGAATTTGTTTAATATGGTTGTGAATCTTTGATTGAAACATTTAACCTTTTCTTTTGAACTCATGGTGCCTGCAAACAATTCAGTCATTAGAGCTCCTGTAGTGGTTTCTTCAGCAAATTTATCTAAAAAATCCTTCTGAAACTTTGTCAAACTAGTTATGGATCCTACAGGTAGGTTAAAATACCATGTGGAGGATGAGTTCTCAAAAGTGTAGGGGAACATCCTGCAAACTATGTCTTCATGTTGGACGTTCATAAGTCTGATCGCTAGTATAAATTTCTTGATATGATCTTCAGGGAATCCTGAGGTTTCTGGGTCGAACTTAGGAAGTAATTTTTCTGGATGTCGAGGAAGGTTATGAACTGGTCTCGAGAGGGCCAAAGCGTCTCTGGCCAACCAGGGTTGATTTTTCAGTGGTGGGTTTCCCCTTTCTTCATTATGGTCATTGTTTCCTCCATATCTTCAGATTCTTAGTTAAACTCCTCGTCTTCCGAAAAATTGTCTAGTTTAGAAACGTCGTAGGCTAGCGTTTCAAGGATCATATTAAAAGGATCTTAGATTTCGGTGATTACAAAATCTATTAGGTATTCTACTATGTGCACAAAAATCTCGTTGGGAGTATTAACCACTAGTCTTCTTACTTGTTTTCTTTGAGGAAGTATCTGAGCTAAGCACAATGCACTGATCTGTCGAGCATATGCTCTTGTGATTCTTCTGAATTGATTTAATTCCTCGTGAGGAAGAGCATAAGGTATTTCAGGGTACAATTGTTCTTCATCGGTCTATGGTGAGTTACTCGTTTCAGGAGTACTCAACATTTGTGGGTTGTCTTGGGAATGACTAGCCATGCATGTGGATTTTTTTGAATCTATAGGTTGTCTAAAATATTATGTGAAATATGTATTCAACCATTCATTCTCATCCCCCTCCTTCTAGCGCTAGTTCTGTTGATGGGTCTTAAATCCATTTAATTCAACAGAAGGAACCAAACCCTCCACCGAGACCCAATTATAATCTGCAGGGTTTAATGGTGGAATGGTTCTCCAGATCTTGCGATCTGACCAAAAAATCGATGGCCTTTACGTTTTCTTGTGAAGGTGTCTCCTTTAGTTTGTACTTTCTCTTTTTGTATTTTCTCTTAGGTGGGACCGATATGAAATTGTAAACTGGTATAAACCAACTTGGCAACAAAACGGGAAAAGCTTCTAAAATAATGGAGAAGAGGTTGAGCTTGGGATAACCGGCTACTCAAGCATGCAGACGATAATTCTACACCACATGCCTAGTACTAATACGTTAACCATGTGAGCATCCAATTATTATCTGAGATACTAATTATCAGAAAGAAAACAAATATGCGATAAGATAATGGCAAGAAAAATAATTCACCTACACTAATCATCCATCACATGATAACACAATGATTCATCTTCATCACTAAAGAAAAGAACTGTAAAACATTGCATCAGATAATTTAATAATAGATTAAATAACTCTTACTCATTATAGCATCCATTCATGAGACAAGATAGGAAATAGTTCTTCTTCGCATCCAATCACACACACATTTGATGAAAGAATAACTTGTCTCTGGTCCATAAGGACTTCTCCATTAAAGGTAGCTGGGAAATAGTTCTTAACAAAACCAAAAAAGAGAGTTTCTTGTAGAAACCATCGACCCTTAACTAATTGGTCGATGCTCTTATTTATAACATAAAATTCAACTGAAAATAATGGCTAAGTGTAGATAAGTAAACAAAATTCGCCACGTGGCATTCTCTTCTAACAGTCAACTCAAGATATCACTTGAAAAGGTGACTTTTCTCATACTCCGACCAACTGATGAACAACTCCTCACGGGTTTGGGAGTATGGAAATCTGTGATGTTCCATCGGGAGTGCATAAACTTCTATGATCTCCACCGCATGTGCTCGATATTTGACCAGACTAGTACTTAACTACTGAAGAACAGCCCGAGCGCTAATCGGATGTTCCAGAAATTGTTGTACATGTCCTGAAACTATGTCGGTCACCTTTACTAGTCTTTCGGCCCATGAATAATATTTCTTGGCGTGTGATTCGACTATGTCATGTAAGTCGAAAAAATCGTCGGGTGTGCCGAACTCAGGAAGTCCAATATATTTCATCACTCGATTGATCTTTTTATGCGTTCAAGACTGTTTTCTCTCAACACCCGGATGTCGTGTTCTTCTCTATCTCAGCCCTGCTGGACTGTACCAATGTATTTGATTCTTTCTGCAACTTGCTGTGATTTTCCATACCATCGCTCCATATCCTTGCACATTACGAGTTCCATGAAAGCATCCTCCTGGAGTTCAACTATTCTTGCGGTAAATAAGTGTCGCTCGTTTGTGAACTTGCTATATGCCTCTTGGAACTCGCTCCTTAAATATACTGTGGCTTGCGTGGTGTCCTGATAATAATTATCCATATGGCACAAATGTTCCAGTTCTTTCATGGTGGCGACCAACTCCTTTTCATCCTTTTTTTCTCTATCTAGGGTGGCGTCCGAGATCACTCTCCCTGTGCCGATAAGTTTGTATGTTCTGGTGTTTTCTATGTTTATCAAATCTTCCTCTGTAGTGGTAAGGATGGAAGGATCCAATGTAATCCTCCTTTTCTTGGTGGTCTGTTGGACAATAGCCTTCCTCTTTAGATCATAGGTGATCACATATATATCGGCTACCTCATCCACAGGTTCAGGAATCTGTTGATCACCCCATGTGAGTGTGTTTCCCAGAATTCTAGTGGTGTATATTTGTTCAAGATCAGGTTCTTGAACTTCCTCGTTGTGCTCTGAAGGCCCAGCCTCTGTCTGTCGCTTGTCGGGGATCTAAGTATCAAGAATAATAGAGGTGTCGGGAGTATACTCGATACTTACTTGTTCGTCGGTCATTGAAACGTTGATTTCCTTTTGTGGGGATCCTTCCTTTGGCTCATACGGTTCTGACTTGTCCTATGGATTGTCTACTTGGGTCTTCGATGCATCAGGCCTCTTTGTGTCGAGGCCACTCTCAGCTTCTTTTTCTTTCTGTGAAACCTCCTTGACTTGGACTTCGGGAATAGGAGAAGATGTCTTATCATGTCCCTTTTCTTCTTCGATATGCACAGGGGTCCCAAGAGATACCTTCAGGCTCTCATCATCATCATATATCTTAATAAACTCGCTCAATGGGTTTGATGCACTTGTTTCTACTGGTACCCAGACTGCTTATGGTTGAGTCACCACAATTGTTGGTGATCCAGCCGGTAGCATTGTGAATTCAAGGTCATCCAACCCGAAAATTTCATCAACATCTATAAATTTGGGGCCGCTTGTACCCACCTGGATTCTCTTTGGGTTATCAATAGGTGATCTTATTGTTTCTGATAGGTATGTGTCATCTTGTAACTGATCAAGAACCTATTGTGACCGTTCTAACATGAGCAATCCCATTTCACGTGCATCCCATACCAAATGGATAACTTTGTCTTGCATAGAGGCTATCAAGGGGGCTTCTGCTGCTTCGATTATTTCGGATGTTATCCTTTCTTCTCTAGCCTTGAGAATCCCTTGAGCCGATTTTTCCAAGTTTGTCGCTTGCTCATCTAGGCTCATGGCCTTGAACCTGGTCACATTAGGTTCAACCATCCTCGCCACTACCTCATCCCAGTTTTGAGCATTTTCGGTGAAGATCTCATATTCAAACCTGTCATGGGCATATGGCCAGCAGGACGACACTTGTGATGTGTGCTTCAGGACTAGACCCTTAGGGTCATGCTTGCGAAAAAGACCAATCTGGAATTGAAACTCCAATTTTCTTAATCCTTATTGCTTCACTTTCATAGTTTCTTTTACCATGTAGAAACCTATATGAAATCCATAAGATATGAATGCTCGCTTCTTATCTTTCACCAGAGTAGCATTGTAACCTTGCAGGATGGTCTGATAACAGATTTCCCCTACAACTAGTCGATCGGGGACATACATAGGTAAAAGGTGTGGTGCTTAGGTGGCTCTGAAAACCCTGATGTAGGTATTGCGCTCATCCAGATACCAGTGGCTAACTTTTGATATAATATTTTTGGTCGCATTCGACAGCCTTGGGCACTCTTTCTTGAACAACAAAAAATGAATACGTGCGATAAATTGATCACAGATGACAGAGTAGGATTTTTTATACCTGTTCTCCCATAAGATGTCAAAATATACATGGATCAAGAGTTTTGAGGTGTGCCATCTCAGGTTCATTCCAGCAAAGGAATTCTAGAACAGATGGCGTACAATAAATAAGAAGTTATGTAGAAGGACGGGGTTTCTCCTTCTTTCGGTGTCTAAGCTTGTCATATGCAAGTGCTCAGCTGTTTAGAGATGATTCCACCCTAGTTAAAACCTATTCCAAAAATGGTTATAGTATAAGCTAGAGGCATCCAAGCCTCTAAAAACCTGGAGCAATCTTTCTCCCCATGCAACCGGCAGAGGAGGACCATTAGATAGATATACGGCTCCCTTAAGTTGGTCGTCGAGTACCAACCGGAGGTCTGATTGGTGAACTTTTTATCCTCTCTCCACCATGAAGCCATCACATTGCTGGTGTCATGTTTCTCATAGAATATCAAAAAAAAATCAGTGTTCAGCCACTCCTCCGAGTCTCTGATATTGTATTAATTCTAAACCTCCACTAGAAGGAAAACCCCAACACACTCGCCATTGTCGTCAATAATCAAACATATTTGTGTGTCAGTGTGCTCGATAAGACACTTCAGGAATTCTATGCAGGGGAATACTAGAGTTCTTCTCGCTACCATGTGCAGATACGCCTTTCGGACATTTGAGAGGACTTCATCGTCGAGTTTTCTTGTTTTGGGATCGTTGTGCGGGGTATATTTAGGGAATTCTTCCTACTTGATCTTATGGAAAATTTATCCCCAGTACGGGAGTACTTTCTTGGTCCCTATGCTTTCCTCTGTGTCTCCTAAGGCCCAGGGCTAAATGAAAACCTTCTTGGTGGATGTCTTGATGACGGGCACCGACTTTGGAGCGGATTCCAATTGTTTCATGACCGCTAGGGAAGAAGCTTCTCCCACCTCTAGTTCCTTTAGCTTCGGTGATCTTGGATATTTCCTGGTGGTTGGTTTTCTCAAAGGAATTGTTCATGAAAATGAAACAATCCTTTAGGGCCGACATACAGATAAATATTGGATCACAATGTATATGTGAGGTAAAAACATAGCAAAATCCAGACTAGCACATACCTGTAATGCTTTCTAAACTCTGTGGTTTAATACTCACGGGATCTTGGAGAATTCTTCTGGATTGCTCGCCTCACTCCTCTATCTGAATTGAACTTATTTGCACAAAGAATAATCTTGTTTACAATGGCTCAAAATAATTTGATGGGAAGATATTACCAGTCGTATCAACCAATTAATCTGGATGATGAGTGAAATTCAAACAAATCTACCACTGAATCTCTACAATTTAATTCATCATGGGTTGACGGCGGAGGTGCGGAGGGTGATGTGTTATATCGACAGGTTCAAACTGTCCTTTTGATTCGCACACGAATTAGCAACTAATGTGAGATTTTGGAATTAATTAGCCCTTTGAATGTGTCGTATCTAGCATTAAAATGTCCCATCGTGTCATTTTTCGAGTGGGAAGGTTGAGGATTGGCGATGCGAGGTGAATGTTTCATTGGTAGCCTCATGTTTAGAACTTCCAATGTCGATTGATTTTTTCATACGGAGCTTCCATGGAAAAACTAACTTAGGGTGCGACTCGAGCCTTGGGAAGTGCTAATGACTCAAGGGAAAACTCGATCATATGTTTAACCTCTTTGGAAAATACACGTGATAGGTGGGGGAAGATCGTTTGATCGTGTATCCCAATCAGATTCGATGTTTTCAACAAGATGTGTGTGTCAAAATAAATCTAGGACTATTGATGCTGAAAAGTATCGGGGTCGGTGGTCGGAGGGGGAATAAACTCGTCATGCCTTTTCTATGGACCTACATTCTCAAAGAGCTTGTTGATGCCGAGAGTTTTGGGGATCGGCTATCGGTGATTATTTTCTTCCTTTGTAAGAACTTACTCCTTCATCCCTTTTCCGATGCTGAAGGGATTGATCATCGGAGATATCCTTAGTGAAGCTCGTCGTGAAAGAAAACTCACATTTGTCGACGCCAACAAATATCAGCGCTTGACTACCTTGGTTCTCTTGAGTGATTTCATTTCATGCCTAATCCTTTTTGATGCCGAATTTCTTAAGCGCATTGGGGAAAATCTTTGGCTATCGATTCTTTTAATTAAAAGTTAGTCTTTTTTAAGTTAATCAAAGGAAACATTTTTCATACTGAAGTAGAATCATACAGTGCAAAAGATCAAGTGGTACCCAAAAAGTAAAATTTGACATAGGATTTTTTAGGGTGTGTTGAGTGCTCAACACTCAAGTGGAGTCCAACATACTTTTCTACAACTACCAATAAATGATGGGGTGCCATGTGGCAGCCCATGACTGAGCCATGTGGCATCGTTTAACTCGCCCACCAAGATGACACTTGTTAAGCACGGATTGGACCACGTCTTCCACACCTGCCTAGTCAGCAACCAATCCTCTGCCATGTCATTATATGGTCAACTACCACATGTCACCTTTAGATGATGCCACATCAGCATAATGATGTCAGCATTGACTTTTTGCATGTTGACTATTGACTTTTTTCCTGTTTGGAAATTTGATCAGAGTGTGATAACTTTCGCATACGGTGTCCATTTGATAAAGTAAATATATGGTCAGAATCAGTGCGACAAGATGGACGCAATGGAATTGGTTTTGTTTGATTCTGAGAAATTTTATTTTTGATCATTTTTCAGACTTGAGGATCCTCCTAGATCAATCCTCCCCACTTGGAAGCTTTGGGACCACCAAAATTCTGGTATCAGTTGGTAAATAAGTGAGGATGTTGTGCCCTCACTTTTCCAGTCTCCATCCACCTAGCCTGAATTATATTTGTGCCCTTCAATCCCACTCGAAGATACTCCACATCGCCCCTGTGAGAAGCACGAACTCTTTTGACCAAAATGGTGTCTTCCTGCAACTCATTCATATACTTAGGAGTAAAATCTTCTATGGAAGGAATTTGAACATTCTCTCCTTGATCCTTGATCATAGGAGGCTCATACAATCTCAAGTTTTCCACATTTAAAACTGAATAAACTTGCATATATGGAGGCAAATATAACCGGAAAGCATTAGTACCAATCTTGTCTAAAATTTTCAAAGGACCATAACGAATTGGTTTTAGCTTTTTACCTTCTCCTTGCATTCTTTCCTTGATGATGTATAACCAGACTTTATCTACCACTTTGAACTGATGATCAACTTGATGCATTTCATGTCTCATCTTGTACTTGGTTTGGCTTCTCTCCAATTGTTCCTATACTGCCTGATGAATCAACTGGATCCGTTCAATGAACTTTGTAGCCTTGTCCACATCACTGTGTCTGTCTGCTACAATGTCTTTCCCAAAGACAAAATCCAAAGGAGATTTTGGCAAGTATCCCAAACATGTTTCAAATGGAGATCTCTGAGTAGAATAATTCTTGGCTCGATTAAACTCATGTTACACGTAACACAAATGTTCATCCCAAAGCTTAGGATGTGTGTTTCAATATGCCCGAAGTATATGCACTACTATTTTGTTCACCACCTTTGTCTACCCATCCGTATGTGGATAAAATGTCATGCTCTTCTTTAGTCTGGTGTCCATAAGTTCCCACAAGCTTGACCAAAATTTCCCCATGAACTTGGAGTCTCAATCAGATACAATTGAAGTAGGTAACCCAAAATGAACCCAGACATTTTCAAAGAACATTTGCGTTGTTTGTTCAACTGTGACTTGATTTTTACAAGGAATTGGAACAGACATATTGTTGAACCTATCCACAACTACATACAAGTGATCATGACCTTTCCTAGACATAGGAAATCCCCCCAAAAAATCCATAGATACACTTTCCCATGGTCTAAAAGGAATAGGATGTGGAGTGTACAATCCTAAATTTGTGTTACTTGGTTTGCTTATTGTACACATAGTACATCCTTTTACATTCTTAGACACATTTTCATGCATTCAAGGCCAATAACAAAACCTTTGTAACTGAGCAATTGTTTTGTCTACACCAAAATGTCCTGCTATAAGAGAAGTATGTGCATCCCTGATTACATGGACTCTTTCACTTTCTAGAATACATAACTTGCCCAAATGATACAAACGTTTTTCTTTAATATGATAATTCAATTCTTCTTCTCTTTTACCATGACTTAAAGTTGCATAGACTTCCTTAAAATCTTGTCCTCAACATATTGTTCAATGTAACTTTCATGAGTAATTGAATTGTGCTTAAGGATTGTAGCAATTGTACTAGGAGGTATGGATAACATATCATCAACTTTATTATGAATGCCCTTCTTATATTCGATGACCAAACGAAATTGTTGTAAAAATCCCATCCATCTAAAATGCCTTGATTGTTGTAGCTTAGTTTGTGATTATAGATATTGTAATGGTTGGTGATCAGTATGTATTATTGTTTCTTTTCCCATTAAGTAATGTTTCCACTTTTTAACACTTTGTACTAAAGCATACAATTCTTTATCATAGGTTGGATAGTTAATTATTGTTGTAGTGAAGGTCTCAGAATGATAGCATATGGGTTTTATGTGCAGCATCAGCACTGCCCCCATGGCATAGTCACTTGCATCGGTTTCAATTTCAAAAGACTGATGGAGATCTGGTAATACCAGAATAGGAGCTATACTAAGATTCACTTTCAAAGTGTCGAAAGCCTTGTGTTGGCTTCCTCCCCACTGGAATCCCATTTTCACACTTGTCAAAGCATGTAAAGGAGTTTCAATTAGAGATAAGATTGCAATAAACTTCCTCCAATACTGTGTTTCCCCCATGAAGCTTCTTACTTCAGTTACATTTGTAGGATTTGGCCAATTTACAATGACCTCAACTTTAGAGGGATCAATCTTGATCTCTCCACCCCCTACAATGTAACCCAAATATACAAGAGATGTTTTTCCAAATTCACATTTTGACAACCTTACAAAAATTTTCTCTCTTTGCAACACTAAAAGTATCTGCCTAACATGTTGGACATGCTCTTCCCTAGTCCTACTGAAAATAAGAATATCATCTAAGTAGACTATTACAAAATCATCAATGAATGCCATGAAACATCGTTCATTACCCGCGCAGGTGCATTAGTAAGCCCAAATGGCATCACTAACCATTCAAATAATCCATGTTTTGTTTTAAAAGCAGTTTTCCATATATCATGTTCAGCAACTCTGATTTGATGATAAATACTTCTTAAGTCTAATATAGTAAAACAAACCGCATGTTTCAATTGATCTAATAAATCATCAATGTGAGGAAGAGGGTAACATTTTTTTACCATGATCTTATTCAAGGATCGAAAGTCCACGCACATGTGCCATGTGCCATATTTCTTTGGCACTAGGATGATAGGTGACCCACATGGAGAAGCACTTGGTCTGATGACCCCTTGTTCAATCAACTCTTGTACCTGTTTCTTTATCTCTGCATTTTCCAAAACTGATAACCTGTACATTCCAATGTTAGGGAGAGGAACATCCTACTGCAACTGTATCTCATGTTCAGCTTGCCATTTTGGAGGTAATCCTTTCGGGACTTGAAATATATCATCATAGTCAGAAACAATTCTAACGAAGTCATCTTTCAACTTTGTATCACAATCTTTGAAAGTATCAATTCCGACAGTTTCCTTTTCTTTTACAACCATTAGTAAATATCTTTTACTAACATTTACAATTCTCTTCATTTGTCCTATGTTGATTATTGATAGATTCAATTCCTTCTGATGAGCCCTTACAACATATTATTTTCCATATTTAGTTAATTGATACTTATTGTCTTCACGATAGAATATTTCCTTTCTATCATACAAATATGGACTCCCAAGTACAATACCACATATATCTAGTGGAACCACATCTAACTCAACCTCATCTATAAATGTGAAATGATAGCAAACTTTAGAACACATTGTCTATTCACTTGCAACTAATTATCATTATGAATCCATCCTAAAGGATATGGTTTCTCATGAGTTTTAGTAATTAATCCCAACTTTTTAACAATTGTTTTTTATATCAAATTTACTTGTGAGCCACTGTCAAATAGACTATCAATTTTTGTATATTTGGAAATTACTCTTATGTGAAAACATTTTGTTCGTTTGATCTCATCAACTTCATTATCAACTTTTAAAGACTAAACTGAAGAACTTGTACTAGCTTTAGAATTTTTAGCTTTGATTCTCGTGAATGTGACCTTAGTCTCATGTCCCGAACTGGGCCCCAAATCTATTTGAGTTGTTGCAGTAGTCTTTGGCTTCCCTTTATTTCCGAACTTTGTTGGTTTCAATTATGGGTGAAGGATCCAACAACAATCCTCACTATGGCCTTATTTCTTACAATGAGTGCATGTAGGATTTTCCTTCTTCACAGTATTAGTCTTCTTACCTTTAAACATATCTTTACCCTTTCCTTTGAATTTTCCTTCAGTAGGTTTAAATGGTTTTATAAAATCAACATTTACATTCTTGCCTCTAGATTCAAGATGAGTCTCTTCACACACACCTCATCTAAACTAGTTGCATTAAACATAAGAATGGTATGTCATAAATAATTATGCAAACCACCTATGTACTAAAGAAATGTCTCTTGAGTATCCAATGGTATTCCTAACAATAAAGCTCTTTTTCAAAACTCCTGTGTATAAATTTGAACAGTTTGTCCTTCTAACTGCCTAAACTTCTGCCATGACATAATAGCTTGTTTCATATAAGCTAGAGGATAAAATTTCTTTCATAATGTAGATGTAAAATCAAGCCATGAAGAGAGAGTCTTACCGAACTTTTTAAGATCTTGTTTTGTCCTACTTTCCCACCACACAAGGGTGGTTCTTCCCATCTTGAGACTAGCAAGATGGATCATAGTCTCCTCATCTATGATTTTATGTATCCTGCAATACACTTCAATTTGTCTTATCCAATTATCTAACTTTTCCGCATTTAGTTCCCCATCATACAAAGGCAACTCAAACTTAACATCAAGATTTAACAAAGGCATGTCAAACTTATGTTTATGTGTTTTATTTTGTATAGTATGTGTAGTAGAATGAGAACCAGCATTTGAAGTAGAACTTGAAGAAGAAGGATAAGAAGGTGGTGAAGGAGGAGTATTTGAAGATTCTCCTTTCCCTTCACTTTTCCCCTTCTTAAAAGGTTCTCCTAGAATAGGTTTCTTTCTCTCCAAGAAATCATCATATAACACTTTGACCATTTCTAACATGGAGAAAAATGTGTCTTCGAACTTTCTAGTTCATGGAGAAGTTTCTTCTTCGTTTTCCATTCTTTTCTTCCGCAACACTCGTTCAATCTCTGAAATGAATTTATCCAATGATCCTTCTCCTCTCCAAGATTTGGATCTTGTGAGCATCCAATCCTACACTTGTTACACCTTCCAATACAACCAAATCTCTGATACCAAAATACTTGATCCAAAAATGAAAGGTATTAATAACAAAATGACATTAACTTGAAGCTCATGAATGATTAAAGAGTTCAGTCATCATAAAACATGCTACAAATAAGAGAATATAACAATAATAAGAAAGAGAAATAGACACAAAGAACTTGTTAACAGAGTTCACTAATGTGTGGCTACGTCTCTCGGCCCGCTTCCAAGTGGAGGACCGCTTTATTGATCTTTAATGCTCAAGTTCTCTTTACAATGTATCTTTTCTATTACAAACAGGCTTCTGATATGATGTACAATACCTCCTTGTGAAAATGCACACATGCCTCAACAATATCCTCTCAAAACATGACTCAATTCCCCTCAAAACATGAGAAATGGGTCATTATCTCAAGCTTCTCTTTACATTCCCTGCATACAAAAGTACCCCCTCAAGCTCAAAAAGCTTGGTTTATATATTTTTTAGGCTCATTTAGGGAAACCCAACTTCCCACAAAGATCTGGCCTCTTTTTGGGATCAAATCCCCCTCCAAATGGCCAAGAAATCTCCAAAAATGCCCAATCTGGGAAAAAACTATAGCAAATTATCCACTATGTTACAAAAAATCAAAATAATCCCCTCAGTCTTGGGTGCGCGCCCCTTTTTTAGAGTCATATGGGTTCATATGGACACCCCTCCTCTGCTAGCTCCTGGTTGTATGGCACATTCAATGTAACTAGGGTCTGATTAGATAGGATAAGCCCCCCGCCAATCGGCCCTCTCTATAGTCACACCCTGAGTCACATGGTAGTAGTGCTAGTCCCCCGCGCCAAACCTTATCACTGGAGTGTTTGTGCCCGGATGCTTCACTATGGGTGTATGGGTGTAATAAAACTGCAGGTTGGGGCTTGGCCTCGACCCTTTCCACCTCAGCCCAAACTATATGGTAGGCTTAAATATGAAAACACGCCATTACATTATAAGTCTCACCGTAGGCGGGTTGGTAGCACAGCCTGCCCAAAACGCTCCCCTATGCCGGAGGTCAAGTGGTCAACTCTGGTGGAGTCCAACATACCCTTTTACAACTACCAAAAAATGACGGGGTGCCTCGTGGCATCCCATGACTGGGCCATGGCACCGTTTAACTCATCCACCAAGATGACACTTGTCAAGCACGGATTGGACCACGTCTGCCACACCTAACCAGTCAGCAACCAATCCTCTACCATGTCACTGTATGGTCATATGCCACGTGTCACCTCCATACGATGTCACCTCAGCATGATGATGTCATCATGACATCATTGTTGACTTTTTGCCTGTTGATTGTTGACTTTTTGCCTGTTTGGAAATCTTATCAAAGTGCGATAACTTTCACATACGGTGTTCGTTTGAGAAAGTAAATATATGGCCGGAATCAACACGATGAGTCGGACGCAATGGAATTGGTTTTGTTTGATACTGTTAAATTTTATTTTTGAGCATTTTTTTGGACCTGAGGATCCTCCTGGATCACAAAGCTTGCAAGGAAAATTCACCTTCCTTTTCTCACCATTGGCCCCCTCAATAGTTTTTTATGAATTTTTGTTATTACCCTCACCACCTTTCTTACCCTCTCCTTTTGTTTTCTCTCTGGGTTGTTGAGGACCCTTCGAAGTCTTCACTTGCACATAATGTACATCGGAAGATTGGGTGGCGAGGGTGGTCGAGCTAGAGGCTGGACCAGCCATAGGTTGATGAATAGTAATTTTTTGCATCTGGATAGTGGCTAGATCTGCGGATTTTGTTTGAGCACAACCCATTATGCCATCAACATGTGGGTTAGACTTTGGCTTTTCCAAGTTGAGAGTAGATCGCGACACATTTGGCATAATATCATAGAGCATGCTTGACTGAGAGTATATAATCTCTAACTATTGTGCTCGAAATATTACATGTTCCTCTGAAAACACTCCCGATGTTGCGACATCCTTCGAAATATAAGGAACTAGGGATTTCAGGAACCATTCGAGGAGGAACTCCGGTGGAACCATAGCCTTAATCAGGCTCTTCCTTCTCCTCCATTCTTGAATGTGATCGAAACTATGCATGGTGTTTTCTTGTATAAAATTAGCTAGAAATTGTGTCTCGACATCGTATCTGACAGGGAGTTGGAAGTGGTTTAATAAAACCATGGATAAATCACTGAACATCCAGTAATCCCCCCTCTCAAGTTAAATATACCATTTGGCAGTGCCTCCAGTGAGAGTACTCTAGAACAAATGCAATCTGATTGAATCGTCATTTAGCGATTTGGATGAGCACCACAAGTGGAACGTTGTCACATGGTCCTGTAAGGTACCGAATCTATTATAATAACATGAAACATAAATATTGCAGAGAATAACAACGGAACAACACAATAGATGAAACCACAATACCAAATAATACCTTTATTGATAGGAAACAATGTTCACTTGCCTCTTCGAGGTGGAAACCTCCAGTATAGTAGTGATATATTACAATAATTCTCAAGACAAAACTTCTCATACCCTCTACTCCTATTTATAATAAATATATCTATCCAAAAGAACAATCTAGAGGAAGATCCTTCTAGAAGAGGAAGCTTCTATTAGGTCTTCTTACATTTGACTTATTCTTCCTTATTGCTAGGACTTGTTAATATTGTCCTTTTATTACATTAGGTCCCTAACATGCCCTCCCCCTTAAAAACAACCTTGTCCTCAAGGCTTGAGATGAGGAAATTGTTGTAGAATGGTAGTTGGCTCCCAGGTGGCATCTGCTAGAGTTATATATTTCCACTGAACTAACACTTCCTTGATGGTGCGTTGATGAATATGACACTCACGTTGGTCCAAAACGGCTTGTGGATGCAACCAGATGGATCCTTCTTCATCCAATTCAGGAAGGCTAGTTTGAGTTTGGCACTTAGTTCCAATCACCTTCTTTAAGAAGGACACATGAAAAATAGGATAGAGCTTAGAATGAATGAGAAAATATAACTGATAGGCCACCTATCCCATGCACTTGAGAACTATATAAGGACCATAAAATTTGGGCGTCAGTTTCTGAAAATGGTCGACCTTGAGTGAAGTTTGTTTATAAGGTTGCAGTTGAAGAAACACTTAGTCACCTTCAACAAATTGACGTTCGGAGCGACCTTTATCTGCTTGTTGCTTCATGCGATTCTAAACCATGACCAAATTCTCTTTGAGGGTACGAAGAATAGCCTCTCAAGTTGTAACTGTTTGGTCAACCACTTGGACCTTCAAGACACATGGCATGTATGGGATAAATGAAGGTGGATTTTGTCCATATACTATTTCAAAAGGATTCATGTGTGTAGTTGTATGGTAAGAAGTGTTGTACCATCATTCAGCTAGTGTTAAGCATTGAGCCCATTAATTTTTCCTTTCAGATGCAAAACACATCAAATATGTATCCAAACACTTGTTGACAAATTCAGTTTGACCATCAATCTGGGGATGATAGGTTGTGCTAAGATGCAATTGGGTGCCTTGTATCTTGAACATTTCTTGCCAAAAATTGTTGGTGAAAGTGAGATCTCGATCATAAACAATGGAATGAGGCATTCCATGAAGCTTGAAGACATGATCCATGAAAAGTTGAGCCAAAGTGGAGGCAGTAAATGTGTGTTGAAGAGAACAAAAATTAGCATACTTGAAAATATGATCAACAACCACCATGATGACTGACTTGTTTCCTAATTTAGGTAATCCCACAATAAAATCCATAGAGATGTCCCCCCAAATAGCGAGTGGAATCAGAAGCGGTTTTAGTGTGCCAGAATCTTTTCTTGTTTCTCCCTTGTTGCATTGAAACACATAACATTATACCACAAAATTATGAACGTCTTGTTTCATACCATCCCAGAAAAAAGAACGTTTGACACGGTCGAAGGTTTTGGTAAACCCTGAGTGCCCAGCTGTGGGTGTAGCATGAAGCTCAAAAAGAACCATGGATTTAAGTTGTGACCGTTTACTTAAATAAAAACAACCTTTGTAGCGAATCTCATCATTGTATGAAGAGTACCCAAAGGAAAATGGATAATTGGCTTGCAATTGTTGGATCATATGAAAAAATTTGGGATCTTGTAGCCATTCCTGGTGAACATCTTGGACCCAATATGGTACAATGAAGGAGAGGGGAAAAGGGACCCTTCATCTTCATATTTTCTTGAAAGAGTGTCAACAACCACATTTTATTTTCCTTTCTTGTAAATGATATCATAATCATATCCAAAGGGATTAGTCACCCATTTTTGTTTCTCTGGGAAGGAAGGTCATTACTCCAAAAAATACTTGAGGCTTTGATGATCTGTCTTAATTTGGAAGTGTTTCCCCAATAGATAAGGGTGCTAGAGATATACTACATGTATAATAGCCAACATTTCATTTTTATAGTTTGATTGGCCCAAATGTCACTCAAATAGTTGTTTATTGGTAAAGGCCAAAGGCCTACTATATTGCATAAGGATTGCTCCAATTCCTCTCCCAGAAGCATCATATAATAGGACAAAGGTATTTTTGAAATCAGGAAGGGCTAGGACCGGAGTGGTGCACATAGCCACCTTCAAAGCTTGAAAGGCATGATCAACTATAGGAGTCCAAGTGAAAAAATTATATTTAAGGAGAGAAGTGAGAGGTGCCACAATATTTCCATAATTCTTAACAAACTTGCAATAATAGCATGTTAACCCCAGAAAATGATGCAATATTTTGAGAGTCTTTGGGTGAGGCTAGTCTTGCATAGCTTCAATGTTCTTTGGATCCACCCTGACACCTGCCTTGCCAACAATATGACCCAAGTACTCAACTTCTAAGGCCCCAAAATCACATTTAGATTGTTTGAGGAAGAGTTGGTGCTGAGAGAGTAGATGTAGAACTCGATCCACATGAGAAATATGAATTGTCCAGGTTTTACTATAGATGAGAATATTATCAAAGAAAACTAAGACAAATTGATAGAGAAAAGGACGAAAGACATGATTCATGGGGCTTTCGAAAGTGGAGGGAGTATTAAACAAGCCAAATGGTATGACCAAAAACTCATACTAGCCCTCATGAGTTTGTAATGCAGTCTTAGGAATGTATGCCTCTTTCATATGTATCTGGTGGTAGCAAGAATGAAGATTAATTTTAGTAAAGAATTGGGCACCACTCAATTCATCCAATAGATCATCAATGACAGGAATGGGAAATTTTTCTTTGATGGTGAGTTTTTTGAGGAAGAGAAAGTCAGGACACATGCACCAAGAGCCTTCTTTATTAATTACCATTACCACATGAGAATAATAGGGGCTCATACTAGGATGGATAACTCCTACGGTGAGAAATTCTTGAAAACATTTCTCAATTTCATTTTTCTGGGAAAAGGGATGATGATAGGGATGAACATTGGGAGGAAGGTTGTTAGGGAAAAGAGAAATGGAATGATCATGAACACCATGGGAAGGAGGGAGTCCCTGAGGAGTGGAAAAAACAACTTGATGTTTGGAGAGTATGGATTGGAGGTTCGATAGCACAGAGGGTTTCTCGGTGGCTTGAATGGAATGGAGTTGTGACAAAATGCGAGAATGACCTTTTTTTAGGAGCTTTTCCATGCGATGGGAACTGATGATCTCAGGGGAACTTGTTGTGATGCCTTAAAACTTATACTGGTGGCCCTCCTAGTTGAATTACATGGTTAATTCCTTAAAATCCATGAGAATGGGACCTAGAATCCTAAGCCATTCGGCACCCAACACAATTTCACAAAACATATGAGATTTCATGTGGTATTGACCAATTTGGAGACGCACATTTTCAAAATGCCCCCCACATTTCATAGATCCACCATTGGCAATCATGATTTGAAAATTATTGACTACACGGATATAGAAATTAGTTTCTTTGGAAATGTGGTGATGAATAAAATTATGGGTGTTTCCACTGTCAACAAGGATGATGACCTTCTGATGCTTAATGTAACCAATTAGCTTGAGATTTTGGGGAGTAGAGAAGCTAGTGAGAGCATTCAGTGAAATGATTGGTTCAACTTTGAGAGGGTCAGAAGGTGGAGTCATGTTAGTGGGTTCAAGTGACTCGACCATAGGGGGAGCCTCAACATATTCTTCAGCAATATCCTTGGAGATGGCCATAAAAATATTTGTTTCCTTACACTTGTTCCCAAGAAAATATTTTTCATCACAATTATAACAAAGGCCCTTGAGTTGGCGTTTAGACATTTCTTCCCTGGTCAATTTATGGATCTTTAGGGGAGTGGAAAGAGGAGTGGGAGTGACCATTTTAGGGTGAGGAATAAAGGAGGGTTTTCTAGTTTGAGAAGAGACAACTTGTTGTGCTTCCTTATCTCCTTTAGTAGCTTCCACCCAAATTTGAGGCTGAGCCATGAGGACGTGGGCATTGATCTCATCCTAGGCCACTGATAAAACATTCTCAGAAAAAATCATTAGACATGCCCTCTGTTAGCACTCTGTAATTTTCCCAAGGTTGTGGAGGCAATCACTGAGGTAACATCAAACCACTTGGATTCCTAGATCTAGCCCTCCAAGACTCAAAGAGGGATCTCTCTGTCTGATCTAGCTTTGTTTGTTGGTAATCTTAGGCTAGTTATTACTGTACAAAGGTTTTGATTTAAAGAATTGGGTAGGGGTAGAGAAGAAGAACCATTGGGCTATGGAGTCACAACAACAAAATAATCAATTTCAACAGGCTAATCTTGTAGGGAAAGGTAGAAAACTCACTGGATATTTTGATTTAAATGAAATGGGATAGAAGAAAAAGAAAGAAGTCAATTAAGCGGAAGAGCAATTGATAATTCTTCAGCTGAAAATCAGATGAAAACATGGAAATTATTCATAGTCAAAACAGAGTGTATCTTGCAACAAATTTTGTTTTATAACTCCTACAAATAATTCAGAGAGAGAACATGTATGTAAACAGAGAAAACACATTTACTAATGAGAGATGCACATCACCAGTCAAATTAATCACAAGAATCCTACAACATAGCACTGTATTATTTGGAAAATGAAATATGCTCACAGTGAGCTACATTACAATGTTGGTCCTATCCCACTAACCGGTCTCAACTAATCAACCCTTTTACATTTGAATTATTATAATATATAGAAAAGACTCTCCCCCAGGCTCAGGAGGTCGAAATCAACAACCTGTCCAAAAATAGAAACAAATCCCTAAAAAAATTGAACTGTCTGCCATGAAAGGTGGGCCGAACTGCTGAAAATAGGGGTCAACTCAGACATTTGTATCTCCAAAAATATGACATATGTGCGAAAACTGAAAGATCTTATTGTATATGAGTCCATCCTCTTAAAAAAAAAAAAAAAAAAAAAAAAA
>SNQJ01S0011259.1:70353-105356 GCA_010110895.2 Picea sitchensis | reverse complement strand
CAGTATTAGTGTATATTTCAACACTTTCCACTACTAGTCATCCTAAACTAAAAAACTAATTTATTATGATGAGAAATTCATTTACTGACAAAATTTAGGGGGAAGTAATGACTATTAACCTACCATCCTACCAATTATAAATGGAGACTGAGGAGACTTGAATAGGAGGAGGAGAAAAAGTAGGTGTGATTGTGTTTTGCAATTAAATGTTGGTTTCATGTTGTTTTAATCCATTAAGTGTAATACCCTAGTTTTCATCCTAGGCATGTATTAACTTAGATTATGTAAATATTTTAAATATGCTAGCATGGAGATAAAGGCCAAGGCTCAACCAATGAATGGTTAGGCATGTATTATGAAATTATAGGTATATGCACCATGTGGTAGGCTTGCCACAATGAACACATTTTATGTAAACATTGGAGCTGGATTATAATATAAAATGGTCCAATATGGTTGCGTAGAAAATGAGAGGGGATATGATTCCATTAGAGGGGAATATTAAAGAAGGGACTATTGGAAAATAACTCCTCTATTGCAAAGTGTTAACCTTAAAACCCATTTATTTTCTACTATGTGCCTTCTTTCACTTATCAACCAAACACATGTAAGAGGTTGGTGGTAAACGTCTTTTCACTTAGTTATGGAAGCATGGGTTGAGTACAATCATCATGGGATGTTTAAGAGTCATATCTTCCTCTAGTCATAAGTAATGTCAATAATCATGCACTCTCTACATATTTCATGATGTGTTCTCTATTGCCAATTTTTACCAACTTGAAAATTAACCAAATTCAACACTAGGAAGAGGAAAATTTATAGACTTGGAATGGAATATACATGGTTGTTGGTAAACATAAAGGTTGGGAAAGATATGGATTCATATTCCACTACTATTTTTCTACTCTTAGGATGCTTGAGATCCAAGTATTGTTCTTGCAAGAAATTCTCATAAATAATACAACAAATTGGGCTCTTGATGTCTGCATTGAAGAGCACTAGAGGGAACAATATCTCTAAGGGATTGTTTGAAAGAGAAACATAAGAAATTCCTTTATGTGTTGTGAGGGGTAATGAAAGAGAGTTCCTTGATATTTAAGGATAAATGATATGCCTATGATGCTTTTTGGTGAGAAAATTGGTTGAGCACAAGAGTAGATGGGTTGGGATGAGATAGATATAAGCATGTAGCTTGATTCCTTCACCCTAGTGGCCTCATAGCTTGTCTCGGGGATGGTATCTATGTTTGATGAATACAGTTGGGTGAAAAGTTTCTCTCACACAAGTATTTTCTTCAACAAGTTATTGTTAAAATATCAATCTCCTTTTGTTGTTTATGAATATGTAAAAGTATTATTAATTTCTATTATAGAAATTTTAGATTTTATGCATGTTGTGTGTGTATTTATGATTTTTTTCATGGGAATTTCATTTTCATGACATTTTGAGATTCGATCCTAGTTTTTACACTACATTCTTGTAAATTTCATTATGCATTCATTTATTTTTGTTCTGGTCCTTTTGGGGAGGTTCTTGGCTAGTATATTGGGGGAAACCATCCTTGAGGGATGGAATTTGAAATTCCTAATCATGGCTAACCATCCTTAGGTTGGGAGTGATGGGTGGGGATACAACATAGTGGTATCCATGCTCATGTTACAACATTGAGCTATATTGGGTAGAAAATATGAGTGGCATGAAAACTATTTGATAAAAAGCCTCAATGAGAATATTATTTGATAAAAATCCTCAATGAGAATTTGGGATAATTGTTAGAAAAAACCTATGAGTAGGTTTTAAAAATGGACTTAATATGAATTCAAGAGGATCATGATTGATGGATTGAGTCTAGATTAGATTTGGGTGAATGGACTGTGCTTAGTTCATATATAGTTGGATGTATATACCCACAACTTATATTTACATGAATATCTTAGTGTTAGAAGAATATGGTAAATGTAAGGATCTAATTGTCCTAAGTAGAAATCGATTGACATGCTTGATGGATATCGGTGGTAGAGGTAAATTTTGACATTTTATAGGTTTTCACTTTATCCATGAGTAATCCTACCATGAATGGTTGTTATTACATTTTCACATTAAGATTGATGACTAACAATCAATCTCACATAATGGAGCATTTTAGAAGGAGGAAGGTTGTATTGCCACAAATGGCTAGGATTAAATATACCATTTTGACCAAGGATCCACAATCTATTGTAGGGGATTAAGGAGAGAGGAGGCACAAAGGGATGAGTTGTCGTGAATGAATAGGATTATGTTTGTGAATCAAGATCAACGATTGAGAATCAATTTTGGTTGATGGAAAGGAGATGGGGGATGAATATTCAAGGTGATATTATATTGATGGCCTATATCTCATCACAACATATGAAAAAAGGTTCAAAAGAGAGAGAAGGAAGTGCCACTAATGACACATATTTAGTCAATACTTGGATATTTACAACCTATATCCCATCGTGATATATGGGAAAAGGAGGAAGGAGAGAGAATTCTCATGTCTTGAACGATTGGGATCATTTTTTATAATGGATATATACAACCCAGATCACATTGTGGTTAGTGGGAAAGGGTTTAGAGGAGGGAGAAGACTTCGACATTGAAGAACCAATTTAACTGGTGAATGATGGGAATGACCTGGTTTTAATCAATGACCAGGGGCTCAATTTTACTGTGAGTAGTTGAGATTTGACCTATTGGTTTTATATAGACAATCCAAGATATCTCGTAGGGGTCTCTTGCATAGTGTAAAGTATTGTAGATGGTAGCAACAAAAGAGGATGGGATGACATGTCCATGTACACTTCCAATAGACTCCATGTCACCTACCATGTAATCATATGACATGTGGCATGCCACATTAACATAGTTTCCTTTATTGTGAAGGAAGAGGTTTAATTTTCAAAAGGTTTTTTTTTCTTATCAAAGTAGTTTAACACATATCCAATTTTCATTACATTTTACTGAGATTGAGAATAGGAAAAAAATGATGAAAATAACAAAGATGTTAAGAATAAGAAAACAATGATTTATTATAATAAAGTTGATTAATTTTCAATTTAAAAGATCAAAAATAATTTTAAATTTGGAAGATAAAAATGATCTCTTTATTGGTATGAAATTCAAAAAGAAATTAATTATTGTAAAAATAAGAGGAAATTCACATGAGTTTTATAGTGAAACTCAGACATAAACAACATTTAAAACATCATGAAAATAAAAAAATTACAAAGTTTAATTGTAATGAGATAAAAGTACAATCTAATTTGTCATTGTAATAAGGTAATTTTTTTTCTTTTGAAAGACATAATTTATGTAAAGATTAAATCTCATTTTCAAAACATTTACAATATTATTGATATTTATTATGCGTTCATGCATAAGAACTGAAATAAACTTAACAATGTTTTTATAAATTATTAAAAATGACATAATAATAATGAATAATTATTTTTTCTTTATTAAAATATAATATATTAATGTGGTTTCTGTTGGAGATATTACACACTCACCTAATGTTTATTTTCCTAGGTTGACTAGTCTATGTTGAGGGTGCCCCTGGTTAGAGATATTCTCCCCTAGATGAGGGCGCCACATCCTCTTCAATCTTGAGTTAGTTACAACTCAATTAGATTAGTGGAGTGGAGTCTTACATGGAGACCTCAATATTATCACCAACTGGTGCATGCATACCTTAGTATCATCACCATGAGTGTGCACTTACCATGGGATCATCACCAAAAAGGAGCCACACATGTGCATGCATGATTCTCTCCTCACTCCACTAGTGATTATTCAGTTAAATGATGGCCACATGGAAAATTTACTAGGACTAGGTCGTAGTTCACTATAGTGTTTGTCAGTGAGTGTCTAGATATGTCTAGATCACTACTATGAAAAATTATTTTTCTCATGTAGAGTATATCACGTGTATTTTTACCATTACTCATTTAGTTAATACAATTCTTTCATTCTACTCTCTTCTCTTTTCTATCACAAGATTTGTGTGTTCATTTTATACTAGTTAGGGTCGTTGTGAAAACTACACATGGTGTCAGAGCCTTGATTGCTAGTTGAAAGTGCATAAGTATTTATATTTGTAGGTATAGGAGGAAGATGCAGCCAGAAAAGATGTATTACTCACCGACAATACTTCTCATGCCTCATAACTACTTCGAGTGGAAGCTAAAATTTTTGTATCAACTCAGATATAGAGGCTTGTACTTGATTACCATGGCTATAGAGGTGGAACTGAATTCCTCTATCGAGAAGAAAATGTATATCAATCACATGGATGTGGGCTACGAACTTATCTATGTGTCTATGTCCCTCGAGCTCTTGTTTCACATTGAATATTGTACTAGGCGAGATGAGATTTGGACAAAGTTGGAGGATCTCTTTGGAAAATATGATTAAATGAGAGGCCATATGATCGAGTTCGAGATGAATTATATAGATATAAGGATTTTTTATAACATATTGGAGTTCTTTATGAAGTTCAAGTCCTTTCTCCTTCATCTAAATGGATGTGATGTTGAAAAATCAACTCAAGAAAGCCATTTGATCATTTCTATTCTAGAAAAACCTAGTCCATATTATGTTTTTTTCATCTCATCTTTCCATACAAATAGATTCACATTAGGATCTACCTAGAAAATTCCAAAATTAGATCAGTTTATTGAAGCCCCTCATGCATGAGAAAGAAAATATTATCAAGAGGGGGGTAATAAATGGATCCAATGTGCACACACTTGTTGTGCATGAGAGCAACAATGTATGCAATCTGAAGACCAAGAAAAAATGAAATGGAAAGGTGCATGAAGAGCCAAAGAAGGAAGGGTACTTCAAACCCTTCTACGATTCCTTAGGATCCAAAGGTGGAAACATAAATAAAGGAAATATCAAGTACTATTATTGCAACCATTGTTATTATCCCTAGTTGGCCTGGATCAAGAAACAAATTGATTAGATGGCACATATTATTTAGAAGAACAACCTCGGGGATAACATTCCCAAAGATTCGAAGAAGAAGCTGGAAGATCAAGACAAATGAGTTAACTATCATGCACTGATTTCCATTAACGCTTCTCCCAATGCATGGATCTTATATTCAGGTGCATCCCACTATATGGAAGCAACAAAGAATGCTTTATCTTCTATTTTTGCATGCATAGGTCCTCCCATCCTCATGGGATATGATACCCCAATTGAGGTCATTGGCTAAGGGAGAGTAGAAATCCCACGTGGAAGTTTTGATAATGTCTTGCATGCTCCAAAACTCTTACTGAATCTACTCTCCATTTATTAGATAAGACATTCTGGTATAGGAAAAAGGTTGCAATTATAACTTGATTCTATAACCATATATGATATGAAAGATAACTCTCCCATTGTTGTTGGTGAGGTAAAACACCAATCTCATTTGTATGTTTTCATTAAGTTCATTGATAAATCTTATTATGATTTACTATTGACAAATGCTAATGATTATAGTAGATTATGGCATGAGAGATTCGACCATATAAACTTAAAATACATGAAACAACTATGAAAACAATAAATGGTCATTGGCTTATCCAACATACATTTTTCCAAAGCAGTTTGTCAAGGATGCATCTTGGAAAACATCCCCATGGTAATTTTTAGAAAGGGAAGGCATGGAGGGCCTCCTCTCCTTTGGAGCTCATTCACAATGATATGATGGGAACCTATCCTCATTTTTCCATCAAAAAATAAAGGTATGTGCTCAGATTTATTGATGATTTCTCATAATACACTTGGGTGTATTTTCTTAGGTAGAAGTCTAAGGTTTTTGAGTATCTCAAAGAATTCAAAGCACATGCATAGACTCAATTTAGGAGAATTATAAAAATCCCCCCCACACACAATGGGGGGAGGGGGTGGGGATATGTGAACCGAGATGTCCATAATATTTGTTTAGAGGTAGGTATACAACTGCAACACATAATACCTTACACTCTGCAACAGAACATACTAGTCAAGAGGAAGAACAAGTCCCTCAAGGAGATGTCCATTTGCATGTTTCATGCAATATCTCTACCTTCCAAGATTTGGGTTGAGGCACTTAACTATGCCAACCGTATTCAAAGTATCTTCCCTAATCAAATATAAACCGCTGAACTCTCCATTGCAACAACTGTGATTTCACTGCATTGACATGAAGAAAAAATTTCTTTACCAGGACCTCTAAGAGGATATTTACGGGAGAAATTGCGTGGGTTCATTTATAACTCATCCTTAGTATGCTCCATTGAATAATCCCCGCCATGGCATAAAGCGTAAACCTAGATCATGGTATGCATGATGGATGCCTACTTACTCTCCTTCAACACTTTCTCAAATGTAACCAAACTAAAATGCTCACGTTGAGGACCTCAAAATTCTTACTGATATTATTTCTCTTTGTTGATGACCTCATGATCATATGAATTTTAGACTCAACAATTGTTGCGATGAAATAAATTCTACACGAGAGGTTCTCTATGATGAACATGCGTCCACTACTCTTTTTACTTTGTATCAAGATGATTCATGAGGAACTGCCATAAGACTAAGTACACTGGGATATCTTGGTTAGATTCCAAATGATATATTGCATGTCGGTAGCCACACCATTTATGTTTGGGCTACATCTTGAGGAAGACAAGGATACACTAGTGGTCAACAACACATTGTATCGATAGCTTGTGGGGATCCCTCTATATATCACCCACACCTAGACAGATCTCTCATATGTAGTAGGGTTTTCACTCTTTGCACACATACTTGCATGAGCTACAATGCAAGTCTGGAAAATTTCATCCTTAGATATTGATGTTTAGAGAACCAGATGTTATGGGATCCACTATGCATCAGGTTTTTCATTGGATATCACGGGCTCTTTCCATCGATTCGAGCCATTAGTAATATCGGCCAGACACACCCACATGTATGTACATGCTTTATTTTGTTCATCCCATCCATATTAAGTAAAAGAAGTCATATATTTCTATTGTCAACAGAGAGGTCGAAAGTACACAGAGGGTCAATAATGATGCATGCACTTTGATTCATAATTCGCTCTCAGATTGAATCAAGTTTTATCATTCTGATCATTATTTGGTGTGAGAATCAGAGTACTCTAAAGTTTTGTAGACACCCAATACACCGACAACAGAAAAAACACATTAAGATCCATATGCATTACATCAAATAGATGGTAGATAACAATATCATCGATTTGTTGTACTATCCATCCACCAGATAGACTACAAACATATTCACTAAGACATTCACTGAGAAGAAGGATACAATTTCTTAGCAATTTCCTTTCTTCTTTCTTCTTTTTGATGCATTATACTTTGAGGGTGGGTTTTTTCCCATGAAGTTTTCCCTCTTCTCTATTTTTAGTGTTTCATTCTTATATGCATTTACAATGGGTACCTAACATGGAATTAATTAATGCCACCATTCACCATGTAACACCCTAATAAGAAATTGTGGTGGTGGAGATATTACACACTCACCTAGTATTTATTTTCCTGGGTTGACTAGTCTATGTTTAGGGAACCCATGGTTAGATACATTCTCACTTAGATGAGAAAATTCTCCCCTAAATGATGGCACCACATCTTATTCAATATTGAGTCAATTACACCCCAATTAAACTAGTGGAGTGGATTCTTGCATGACAGGCTCAGTATTATCACCAAGTGTTTCATGCATACCTTGATATCATCACCATGAGTTCACACTTACCCTGGGATCATCGTGCCATACTAGTCCTGAAGTATCCATACCTAGATCATCACACTAGCTTGGTGCACACTTACCTATGTTTGCTAAGCCTGCCTCAATTCCTTGTCCTCCGGGATTTCACAGAGGCCTAGAAGGAAGTGCGACAAATCAATGCAAATATTAACACCATAAATAAAAAATGTATTCCACCATAGTCATAAAAATGGAAACCCTAAACATGAACTCTCTACCCAAAGATGAATCCTTGATTCCTAAGCAAACATTGTAACAATAGGTTAGTGTCACAATATCTTTATAAAAACATTTTGTATTTTCTCTCCCATTTGGGTTTCCAATGCTAAATACTTGTGTATTGTTCCTTTGTGTTGATCTCTAGTGATATGATTAATTCTCTGCATTTCTTATGATTGATTATGTAATGATTAGTTAAAGTGGTAAAGAGAAAAAGTGGTAAAAATACATTTAATATTGATTCACCCCCTGCACAAGTATTAGTGTATATTCCAACACTTTCCACTACTACTCATCCTAAACTAAAAAACTAATTTATTATGCTGGGAAATTCATTTATTGACAAAATTTAGGGGGAAGTAATGATTGCTAACCTACCATCCTACCAATTATAAATGGAGAGTGAGGAGACTTGAATAGGAGGAGGAGAAAGAGTAGGTGTGATTGTGTTTTGCACTTAAATGTTGGTTTCATGTTGTTTTAATCCATTAAGTGTAATACCCTAGTTTTTATCCATGTGCATGTATTAACTTAGGATTATGTAAATATTGTAAATAGGCTAGTATGGAGATAAATACCAAGGCTCAACCAAAGAATGGTTTGGCATGTATTATGAAAATATATGTATATGAAACATGTGTGTATTTTACAATGAACACATTTTATGTAAACATTGGAGCTGGATTATAATATAAAATGGTCCAATATGGTTGTGTAAAGAATGAGAGGGGAATATTTAAGAAGGGACTATTGGAAAATAAATCCTCTATTGCAAAGTGTTAACCTTAAAACCCATTCATTTTCTACCATGTTCCTTCTTTCACTTATCAACCAAACACATGTAAGAGGTTAGTGGTAAATGTCTTTTCACCCTAGTTATGGAAGCATGGGCTGAGTACAATCATCATGGGATTTAAGAGTCACACCTTTAGCGATAACTAATGCCCAACAATCATGCACTCTACATATTCTTGATGTGTTCTCATTGGACAATTTTCACCAACTCTGAAAAATAATCAAATCTCAACACCAAGAAGAGGAAAACTCTATAGACCTGAAATGAATATATATGTATTGTTGGTAAACATATAAAGGTTGGGAAAGATATGGATTCATATTCCACTACTAGTTTTCTACTCTTAGGATGCTTGAGATCCAAGTATTGTTCTTTCAAGCAATTCTCGGGAATACAACAAATTGGGCTCTTGATGTCTACATTGAAGAGCACTAGAGGGAACAATATCTCTAAGGGATTGTTTAAAAGAGAAACATAAGAACTTCCTTCATGTGTTGTGTGGGGTAGTGAAAGAGAGTTCTTTGATATTGAAGGATAAATGATATTCCTATAATGCTTTTTGGTGAGAAAATTGGTTGAGCACAAGAGTAGATGGTTTGGGATGATATAGATAGAAGCATGTAGCTTGATTCTTTCACCCTAGTGGTCTCATATTTGTCTCGTGGATGGTATCTATGCTTGATGAATACAACAGTGGGAAAAAGTTTCCTCTCACACTTATATTCTCTTCAACAACTGGCCATAAAATATAAGTATCCTTTTGTTGTTTATGAATATGTAAAAGTATTATTAATTTCTATTATAGAAATTTTAGATTTTATGCATGTTGTGTGTGTATTTATGATATTTTTCATGGGAATTTCATTTTCATGACATTTTGAGATTCGATCCTAGTTTTTACACTACATTCTTGTAAATTTCATTATGCATTCATTTATTTTTGTTCTGGTCCTTTTGGGGAGGTTCCTTGCTAGTATATTGGGGGAAACCATCTTTGATTGATGGATTGAGTCTAGATTAGATTTGGGTGAATGGAGTGTGCTTAGTTCATATATAGTTGGATGTATATACCCACAACTTATATTTACATGAATATTTTAATGTTAGAAGACAATGGTAAATGTAAGGATCTAATTGTCCTAAGGAGAAATCGATTGACATGCTTGATGGATATCGGTCGTAGAGGTAAATTTTGACATTTTATAGGTTTTCACTTTATCCATGAGTAATCCTACCATGAATGGTTGTTATTACATTTGCACATTAAGATTGATGACTAACAATCAATCACACATAGTGGACCATTTTAGAAGGAGGAAGGTTGTATTGCCACAAATGGCTAGGATTAAATATACCATGTTCACCAAGGATCCACAATCTATTGTAGGGGATTTAGGAGAGAGGAGGCACAAAGGGATGAGTTGTCGTGAATGACTAGGATTGTGTTTGTGAATCAAGATCAACGATTGAGAATCAATTTTGGTAGATGGAAAGGAGATGGGGGCTGAATATTCAAAGTGATATTATATTGATGGACTATATCTCATCACACCATATGAAAAAAGGTTTAGAAGAGAGAGAAGGAAGTGCCACTAATGACACATATTAAGTCAATACTTGGAGATTTACAACCTATATCCCATCGTGATAGATGGGAAAAGGAGGAAGGAGAGAGAATTCTCATGTCTTGAACGATTGGGATCATTTTAGATAATGGATATATACAACCCAGATCACATTGTGGTTAGTGGGAAAGGGTTTAGAGGAGGGAGAACACTTCGACATTGAAGAACCAATTTAACTGGTGAATGATGGGAATGACCTAGTTTTAATCAATGACCAAGGGCTCAATTTTATAGTGAGTAGTTGAGATTTCACCCATGGGTTTTTATATAGACAATCCAAGATATCGCGTAGGGGTCTCTTGCATAGTGTAAAGTATTGTAGATGGTAGCAACAAAAGAGGATGGCATGACATGTCCATGTAGACATCCAATAGAATCCATGTCACCTACCATGTAATCATATGACATGTGGCATGCCACATTAGTATATTAGAAAAGTTTTAAAAGAAGTCTAGAGCCAAAATGTTATTTTGGCCACATATTTATGATATGAAATCTGATGAAGATGGAATTTGAGGTGTAAGTATGTAATGACAAGGGATATAAAAATGTCATTGAGGGTTAGAATGGAAATTTGAACTTCTAATCTCTAAAAATGGAAATTAGTAGTTTTTAGAGAATACAAAGGAACTTATGGTTAGAAGCTTAGCTGATGATGCATTTTTAATAGTAGGGAATATGAGGAAACATGAATAAACCCATGGTGTTATAGAATTTATCTCAAGAATTGGAAATGAGCACAAGTCCAATTGTTGGAAAACTTATCTAAAGGAGAATAATCCCGAAGATTTATATTTTAGAGAAGTACTTGTGATTTTTCTAGAATTTTGGAATAAAATAGCTTGAATCCTTGATATGGATATATTAAATTAACATCTTTATATGTGAGGCAAGGATTTTGAAAAGGAACAATGAAGAATATAGATTCCTTTATCAGGAAGGGAAGAGGTTTAACTTTTCAAAAAGTTTTTTTTCTTTCTTTCGTGCTTAACATAACTAATTTTCATTACATTTTTAATTCAGATTGAGAATAAGAAAAAAATGATGAAAATAATACAAATATTGAGAATAAGAAAACAATGATTTATTATAATAAAGTTGATTAATTTTAAATTTAAAAAGATCGAAAATAATTTTAAAGTTGGAAGATAAAAATGATCTCTTTATTGGTATGAAATTCAAAAAGAAATTAATTATTGTAAAAATAAGAGGAAATTCACATGAGTTTTATAGTGAAACCTTGCATACAAAACAACATTATAAATACACAAAAATAAAAAATTACAAAAGTTTAATTGTAATGAGATATGCACAATCTTAAGGTGTCATTGTATAAGCCAATTTTTTTCTTTTGAAAGACATAATTTATGTAAAGATTAAATCTCATTTGCAAAACATTTACAATATTATTGATATTTATTATGTGTTCATGCATAAGAACTAAAATAAAATTAACAATGTTTTTATAAATTATTAAAAATTAAAATGACATAATAATAATGAATAATTATTTTTCTTTATTAAAATACAATATATTAATGTGAGCCTCTGTTGGAGATATTACACACTACCTAATAATGTTTATTTTCCTTGGTTGACTAGTCTATGTTGAGGGTGCTCCTAGTTAGAGATATTCTCCCGTAGATGAGGGCTCCACATCCTCTTCAATCTTGAGTTAGTTACAAATCAATTAGATTGGTGGAGTGGAGTCTTACGTGGAGACCTCAATATTATCACCAAGTGGTGCATGCATACCTTAGCATCACCATGAGTGTGCACTTACCATGGGATCATCACCAAAAAGGAGTCACACATGTGCATGCATGATTCTCTCCCTACTCCACTAGTGATTAGTCAATTAAATAATGACCGCATGGCACCACAGACTAGGTGGTAGTTCACTTGTGTGTTTGTCGAGTGTCTAGATATCTCTAGATCTCTACTATGAAACATTATTTTTCTCATGTAGAATATATCATATGTATTTCACTACCATGCTAATACAATCTTTCATTCTACTCTCTTCTCTTTTCTCTCACAAGCTTTGTTTGTTCATTTTATACTAGTTAGGGTCATTGTGAAAACTATACATGGTATCGTGAGCTCCTTGGATTGCTGGCAGCGTATAGCACAGTATTTGTGGTACAGAGGAAGATGTTTAAAAGATGTATTACTCACCACTATACTTCTATGCCTCATAACTACTTCCGGAAAGTGGAAGCAATTTTGTATCAACTTAGATAGAGGCTTGTACCTGATTACCATGACTATAGAGGTGGAACCAAATTCCTCTATCGAGAATAAAATGTATATCAATCACATGGATGTGGTCTACGAACTTATCTATGTGTCTATGTCACCCGAGCTCCTATTTCACATTGAATATTGTACCATACTAGATGAGATTTGGACAAAGTTGGAGGATCTCTTTTGAAAATATGATTAAATGAGAGGCCATATGCTCGAGGTCGAGATGATTTATTCAGGTCTAAGGATTTTTTTATAACATATAGGAGTTCTTTATGAAGTTCATGTCCCTCCTCCTTCATCTAAATGGATGTGACGTTGAAAAATCAACTCAAGAAAACCAGTTGATACTTTCTTAATCTATGAAAACCTAGTCCATATTATGGTTTTTTCATCTCATTTTTCCATACCAATAGATTCACATTAGGATATACCTAGAAACTTTCAACATTAGATTGGTTTATTGAAGCCCCTCATGCATGAGAAATAAAATATTATCAATATAGTTAATAAAATGACCAAATTTAAAACAAATTTTGTTGTGCATGACAAACAATGTGCCAAATCCCAAGACCAAGAAAAGATGAAATGGAAAGGTGCATGAAGAGGCAAAGGCGAAGTGGAAAACAAACCCTTTCATGATTCCTTAGGATCCAAAGGTTGAAACATAAATAAAGGGAATATCAAATATTGTTATTGCAACCACGGTTATTATCCCTAGTTGCCTACATCGTGTTAAATGATTGATAAAATAAAATTATTTTAGAAGAACAACCTCGGGATGTAACGGCATTCTTCAATTTCCAAGAAGAAGATGGAAGATCAAGACAAATGAGGTAACTATCAAGCACTAATTTCCATTAACTCTTATCCCAATGTGAATGATCTATATTTGCATCCCACTCATAAAGCAACAGTTGCTCCGTTTTACTCTTCATTTACGGTAGTCCTCCATCTCATGGATATGATAGCCCGCTGGAGGTCATTGGCCAAGCGAGTAGAAACCCACGGCACTTTATACTGTTCTTCTATGTTCCAAAACTCTATCAATCTAATTGCTTATCGATAAGACATTTCGGTATAGGAAAAAAGGCTGACCACACCGGACGGCAAATCATATATGATATGTAAGATAACTCTCCTATTGTCTTTGGTGAGGTAAACACCATCTCATTTAGGCTAAGCTATTGTCTTATTGATAAATTCACATATGATTTACTTTATTGATCTAATGCTAACAGATTATAGTAGATTACAGAGATTCGGCCATATAAACTTAAAATACATGAAACAACTATGAAAACAAGAAATGGTCATCGGGTTGTCCAACATACTATTACTTCCAAAGCGCTTTGTCAAGGGATTACCCCGAAACATCCCCTATATTGATATTATTGAGAAAGTGTATGGCCGAGGGCCTCCTTTCCTGTGGATCTCATTCACAATGATATGATGGGAACCTACTCTCATTTTTCCATCAAAAAATAAAGGTATTTGCTAAGATTTATTTATGATTTCTCATAATACACTTGGGTGTATAAAACATTATTTTCGTCCTCCCTATGATCGCTAATGATGTAAACCTATCTGTAGTCTTTAGAGGGGTTAGTGGCTTGATTTCCTGAAGAAGGAAGGGAGAAGTACTTTTCCTGAGAAAATAAGTTCCATTTTCCTATGTAAAACCCTTACAAAAAGGGAAGTTCAAGCAGTGTCATTTACATGGGGATTAGGGTGCCAGTATCGCCTGATTCTCTGTGAGGGTCGTGATAATAGCTAGGGTGTACCACTCAGCAGTTGCACCATGCTGTGGTGCAGAATGCCAAGCACTTGGGAAAAACGGTATACTTTCACCTCAGAAAGAGAAACCAGCGGTGAGGTGGCATCCTAATGGTTTTGATCTTACTCACTTCTCTATGATTTGTGGGATCATCCTAACCTCCCCACCTTATCCCTTCAACTTATAAAAGGAGAGGAGCTCATGGAGAAGGGGTTCTTGAGCTTGTTAGCTTGGCTGGTTTGGAATTATTAGCTTGGTTGAAGTGGCTTTGAGATTTTCTTGTCAAGATAGATCGCGAATATTATCGATCTATGCCCTAATTTCTCGGAGGAGCGGGGAACTAATATCACCTGCGTAATCCACGGTTAATCGGGCCATGGTTGCACCTCTTCACAATATGATACGCTAATATGATTCTTTCCTATAAAGCTTGTTGTGTTTCATTGTATGACTCCTTGATCACATTGCCACAAAGCCTACATTGAGCCATGCCATTACTATCACTTGGTTGGTTGGCGCTCTTTTGCGATCGCCATTGTATTGTTGCTGTTCACAGATGCGACGGTTGAGTGAAGCACATTTAAAATGGTACGTTCATCTCCTTATTTAGTAAATTTAATATTTAAAACCTAAGGAAAGTGTCATGTTCTGCGTGTTTTTCAGATCTAGGTGGGATCTTATGACTGAAGTTCCACCCATTAGTCCCTGATAACGGTGGCTTCAGTAGTCCAAGGTTTTGAGCATCTCAAAGAATTCAAATCACAAGGACCCTACTAAGAAATATAAGAAAATTCCCCCACACACAAATGAGGTGCTGGGTGCTGGATATGAACGATGTCCATAATCTTGCTTAGAGGCAGGCATGCCAACCCAACACACATAATACCTACACCCCCACAACGTGAACATACTAGCCAAGAGGAAGAACATATCCCTCAAGGAGATGTCCATTTGCATGTTTCATGCAATATATCTACCACCCAATATTTCAAATATAGTAACTTTAACTACAAACCCCATATTCCATGATCCTCTGGATATGCATACCCCTTTGAGTAAGAAAAAACTGGAATTCACCCACTTCGAAATATTTTTATCATGCACATGGGCCCAATGACTTCTGCAAAGAGGAAAGCATTAGATCCACAATGGTATATCCAGATGATGTGAATGGTTACAAGTTACTTGATCCCTATAAGAACATACTTATCATTGTGCACAATGTTAAGTTTGAAGAAACTCCATAGAATGCAACATCGCAGCCACATGCAGATACTTCTGTATCACCTTTGCTAAATAAACCATGATGTATTTGAGTCTTACTCACTTAGATCATGATTCAAATATGATTTCCAAATTATATTCAGAAAATGATGAGCATGTCAATGATCATCATGCAGATGTTGATCCACTACATATGCCTAAGTGGGTAAAAACCACCTTACAAGAAGCACAAGACCTTGTGGGGGATCCAATAGATCAGAGGAGTATGCACACTTGAGATCTCCCATGCACTCCCCTGGGCCAACTACCAAACTAGTGATTCCCATGCATTACTATATGATTCTAGTTTTAGAACCTAAGACCTATGAAAAGGTCACAAATAATCCCTTCTAGAAAGCTTCCATGTAGGAGAATTACAACTATCTTCTCGAGAACCAAACTTGGGATATATTTTGCTTCCTTTAGAAAATAATATTGTCTGATGCAGATGTGTCTATATGATGAACAAGGAAACAAATGGGCAAGTGAATAGGTATATGGAAAGATTGACTTCCAAATGGTTTCAACAGATTCATGGATAAATAATAAGATTCCTTTTTCTCCTCAATCAAATACAACGAACTTATTGGAACTTTCCATTGCACAACTCTCTAAAGGTTCACTCAGATTGGAAGTAAGAATGATTTTCTTCACTGTAACCTTCTCTATTATTTACATGGAGAAATTGCGTGGGTCATTTATAACTCGTCTCCAAGATGATGGGATTGAATAAGTCCCACTATGGCATCAAGAAAGAACCTAGATCATGGTATGCAAATATGGACTCCTACTTCACTCTCTCAACACTTTCATATGCAAATCTTATCCAAATGTCTACATGTTGAGGACCAATGACTCCCCACTAATATTATTTCTTTGTGTTGATGACCTCGTGATCATATGAATTTTAGACTAAAAAATTGTTGCGATGAAAGAAATTCTACACGAGAGGATCCTATGATGAACATGGGTCCACTACTCTTTTTACCTTGTATCAAGATCATTCATCTTTTGGAATAAAGCTATCTAAGACTAAGTATATCGGGGGTCTCTTGGTTAGATTCCAAATGATATATTGCATGTCGGTAGCCACACCCTTTATGTTTGGGGTACATCTTGAGGACGGCATTGTGATGCACTAGTGGCTCCATTAACACATTGTATCGATAGATTGTGGGGATCCTTCTATATATCACCCAATAACCCGCATGCATCTCTCTACATGTAGTAGGGTTAATTTCGCATGAGCAGCTTGCATGGAGCTACATTGGAAGTTTTGCACCATCCTTAGATATGTTCAAAGAACCAAATGTTATGGGATCCACTATGCATCAGGTTTTTCATTGGATATCATGGGCTTCACCACCGATTTGGCTAGCAATATCATAGGGATTGAAATCTTACACGTATACATTCTTAGTTTGGGTTTCGTTCCCATCTGTTGGTTGAGAAAAAGTAGTCATCTATTTCTCTATTGTCAACAGAGGCTCTAGCCACATAGGAGCGGTCAACATCAAGATTTTTATGCACTTTGGATTCATAACCACCTACCATTCAGCATCTTCAGTTTTATTCGCTCTACATCACATTCTGCAGGACAATCAGAGTACCTCAAGCTCTTTGTAGACACCCAATGTACACCTAATAAAAAAGACAAAAACACACAAGATCCATATGCACACACACATCGAGAGATGGTACATGACATGATCATCGATTTGAAGTACCATCCATCCACCATATAGACTACAAACATATTCACCTAAGACATTCCTAATCAAGTAGAAGGATGTACAATTCTTAGCAATTTCCTCTCTTTCTTTCTTGATGCATTATACTTTGAGGGTGGGATTTTTCCCATGAATTTTTCCCCTCTTTCCTCTATTTTAGTTGTTCATTCTTATATGCATTGTATAATGGATACCTAACATGGAATTATTGTCATTACCCATCTCACATCTACACCTCAATAGTGTCTGTGGTGGTGGCGGTGAGATAATGCACACCACCTAGTATTTATTTTCCTGGGTTGACTAGTCTATGTTTAGGGAACCCATGGTTAGATATATTCATGCTTTAGATGAGAATGTTCTCTCCTAGATGAGGGCACCACATCCTCTTCAATATTGATTCAATTACACCTAATTAGAATAGTGGAGTGGATTATTGCATGACAACCTCAGTATTATCACCAAGTGTTGCATGCATACCTTGATATCATGACCATGAGTTCACACTTAGCTTGGGATCATCATACCATCCTAGTCCTGAAGTATCCATACCTAGATAATAACACTAGCTTGTTGCACACTTACCTTTGTTTGCTAAGCCTACCTCAATTCCTTGTCCTCTAATCTCTCAAGCAGAGGCCTGTAATAGTGCGATAAATCGCCAATATTAACACCATAAATAAAAAATGTATTCCACCATAGACATAAAAAATGGAAACCCTGAAACAAAACCTCTCTACCCAAAGATGAATTTGATAATTATGATACATTCTATAAAACGTTTTGTGGTTTTCTCCCATTTGGGTTTCCACATTAAATATTTGTACTTTTTGGTCTTTCTGTGTTGATTCAAGATATGATTAATTCTCCTAATTGCTTATGACGATCATGTAATGACCGGTTAAAGTGGTAAAAATAAACAGTGGTAAAAATACATTTAATACGATTCACCCCCCCTCTAAAGTTTAATTGTAATGACATAAAAGTACAATCTAATTTGTCATTGTAATAAGGTAATTTTTTTTCTTTTGAAAGACATAATTTATGTAAAGATTAAATCTCATTTGCAAAACATTTAAAATATTATTGATATTTATTATGTGTTCATGCATAAGAACTAAAATAAAATTAATAATGTTTTTATAAATTATTAAAAATTAAAAATGACATAATAATAATGAATAATTATTTTTTCTTTATTAAAACATAATATATTAATGTGGTTTATGTTGGAGATATTACACACTCACCTAATGTTTATTTTCCTAGGTTGGCTAGTCTATGTTGAGGGTGCCCCTGGTTAGAGATATTCTCCTGTAGATGAGGGCGCCACATCCTCTTCAATCTTGAGTTAGTTACAACTCAATTAGATTGGTGGAGTGGATTCTTACATGGAGACCTCAATATTATCACCAAGTGGTGCATGTATACCTTAGTATCATCACCATGAGTGCGCACTTACCATGGGATCATCACAAAAAATGAACCACACATCTGCATGTATGATTCTCTCCTCACTCCACTAGTGATTATTCAGCTAAATGATGACTGGATAGAAAATTTACTAGGACTAGGTGGTAGTTCACTCTAGTGTTTATCAGTGAGTGTCTAGATATCTCTAGATCACTACTATGGAAAATTATTTTTCTCATGTAGAATATATCACGTGTATTTTTACCATTACTCATTTAGTTAATACAATTCTTTCATTCTACTCTCTTCTCTTTTCTATCACAAGCTTTGTGTGTTCATTTTATACTAGTTAGGGTCGTTGTGAAAACTACACATGGTATCAGAGCCTTGATTGCTAGGAGAAAGTGCATAAGTATTTCTATTTGTAGGTATAGGAGGAAGATGTAGGCAGAAAAGATGTATTACTCAACGACAATACTTCTCATGCCTCATAACTGCTTCGAGTGGAAGCTAAAAAATTTGTATCAACTCAGATACAGAGGCTTGTACCTGATTACCATGGTTATAGAGGTGGAACCAGATTCCTCTATCGAGAAGAAAATGTATTTCAATCACATGGATGTGGGATACAAACTTATCTATGTGTCTATGTCACCCGAGCTCCTGTTTCACATTGAATTTTTGACCAGACGAGATGAGATTTGGACAAGCTTGGAGGATCTCTTTTGAAAATATGATTAAATGAGAGGTCATATGCTCGAGGTCGAGATGAATTATTTAGATCTAAGGTTTTTTTATAACATATAGGAGTTTTTTATGAAGTTCAAGTCCCTCCTTCATCTAAATGGATGTGATGTTGAAAAATCAACTCAAGAAAGCCAGTTGATCTTTTCTATTCTGGAAAAACCTAGTCCATATTAAGTTTTTTTCATCTCATCTTTCCATACTAATAGATTCACATTAGGATCTACCTAGAAAATTACAACATTAGATCGGTTTATTGAAGCCCCTCATGCATGAGAAAGAAAATATTATCAAGATGGGGGTAATAAATGGATCCAATGTGCACACACTTGTTGTGCATGAGAGAAACAATGTATGCAATCTAAAGACCAAGAAAAGATGAAATGGAAACATGCATGAACATCCAAAGAAGGAAGGGTACTTCAAACCCTTCTATGATTCCTTAGGATCCAAAGGTGGAAACATAAATAAAGGGAATATGAAATACTATTATTGCAACCACGGTTATTATCCCTAGTTGTCCTGCATCAAGAAACAAATTGATTAGATGGCATAGATTATTTAGAAGAAAAACCTCAGGGATAACATTCCCAAAGATTCCGGGAAGAAGCTGGAAGATCGAGACAAATGAGGTAACTATCATGCACTGATTTCCATTAACTCTTCTCCTAATGCATGGATCTTATATTCAGGTGCATCCCACTATATGGAAGCAACAAAAAATGTTTTATCTTCTATTTCTGCATGCATAGGTCCTCCCATCCTCATGGGATATGATACCCCAGTTGAGGTCATTGGCCAAGGGAGAGTAGAAATCCCACGTGGAAGTTTTGATAATGTCTTGCATGTCCCAAAACTCTTACAAAATCTACTCTCCATTTATCAGGTAAGACATTCTAGTATAGGAAAAAGGTTGTAATTCACACTTGATTCTATCACCATATATGATATGAAAGATAACTCTCCCATTTTCATTGGTGAGGTAAAACACCAATCTCATTTGTATGTTTTCATTAAGTTCATTGATAAATATTATTATGATTTACTATTGACGAATGCTAATGATTATAGTAGATTATGGCATGAGAGATTCGACCATATAAACATAAAATACATGAAACAACTATGAAAACAAGAAATGGTCATTGGCTTGTCCAACATACATTTTTCCAAAGTAGTTTGTCAAGGGTGCATCTTGGAAAACATCCCCATGATAATTTTGAGAAAGGGAAGGCATGGAGGGCCTCCTCTCCTGTGGATCTCATTCACAATGATATGATGGGAACCTATTCTCATTTTTCCATCAAAAAATAAAGGTACGTGCTCAGATTTATTGATGATTTCTCATAATACACTTGGGTGTATTTTCTTAGGTAGAAGTCCAAGGTTTTTGAGCATCTCAAATAATTCAAAGAACATGCATAGACTCAGTTTAGGAGAAATATAAAAATACCTCCCACACACAATTGGGAAGGGGGGATATGTGAACTGAGATGTCCATAATCTTTGTTTAGAGGTAGGAATACAACTGCAACACATAATACCTTACACTCTGCAACAGAACATACTAGCCAAGAGTAAGAACATATCCCTCAAGGAGATGTTCATTTGCATGTTTCATGCAATATCTCTACCTTCCAAGATTTGGGTTGAGGCACTTAACTATGCCAACCATATTTAGAATATATCTCTGCATGGATATGTAAAGGATTGTACCCCCTTTGAGGCATGGAGAAACAACAAACTGGAAGTCACCCACTTCAAAATATTTTTATCATGCACATGGGCCCACGTACTCTCTAAAAAGAGGAAAGCATTAGATCCACATAGTATCATGTGAATATTCATGATATATCCAGATGATGTGAATGGTTACAAGTTACTTGATCCCTGTAATAACATACTTATCATTGTGCACAATGTTCATTTTGAAGAAACTCCATTGCATGCACCATTGGAGCCACATGCAGATACTTCTATACGAATTCTTGCACCAAACATCAGTGTTGATGAGTCCACTCACTTAGATCATGGTTCAAATATGAGTTCCAAATTATATTCAGAAAATGATGAGCATGTTTATGATCATCATGCAGATGCTGATCCACTACATATGCCCAAGTGGGTACAAACCACCTTACAGGAAGCATGAGACCTTGTGGGGGATCCAATAGATCAGAGGAGGATGTGATATCAATTTGAGGATCCTCCTTATGCACTCACAACTATCAAACCAATGATTCCCATGAATTACTATATTATTCTAGTTTTAGAACCACAGACCTATGAAAAGGTCACAAAGAATCCCTTCTAGGAAGCTTGCATGCAGGAGAGTTACAACTATCTTCTCGAGAACCAAACTTGGGATCTAGTTTTGCTTCCTTTAGAAAAGAATATTGTCTAATGCAGATGTGTCTATATGATGAAGAAGGAAACAAATGGACAAGTGAATAGGTATATGGAAAGATTGGTTTCCAAATGATTTCAACAGATTCATGGGATAGAATATAATAAGACCTTTGCTCCTGAATCAAATATGGAATCCATCCTATTGGAACTTTCCATTGCAACAACTAGGGGGTGTAATTTCACCATATGGATGTGAAGAATGATTTTCTTCACGGGGACCTCTAAGAGGATATTTACATGGAGAATATAGAGGGGTTCATTTATAACTCATCCTTAGTATGTCGATTGAATAAGTCCCACTATGGCATCAGGCAGGAACCTAGATCATGGTATGTGAAGATGGATGCCTACTTACTCTCTCAACACTTTCTCAAATGTAAATCAGATCCAAATGTCTACATGTTGGGACCTTAGACTCCTTACTAATATTATTTCCTTGTGTTGATGACCTCATGATCATATGAATTTAAGACTCAACAATTGTTGCGGTGAAAGAAATTCTACACGAGAGGTTCTCTATGATGAACATGGGTCCACTACTCTTTTTACCTTGTATCAAGATCATTCAGGATGCTTTAGGAATCAAGCTATCTAAGACTAAGTATATCGGGGGTCTCTTGGTTAGATTCCACATATGATAGATTACATGTCGGTATACACCCTTTATGTTTGGGAATTTTCTTGAGGGCGGCCGAGGGGATACTATTGGTGGATAACACATTGTATCGATAGATTGTGGGGATCCTTCTATATATCACCCACACCAGACGAGATCTCTCATATGTAGTAGGGTTAATTTCGAGGTACAAGGAGCAGTTGCATGAGCTACAATGGAAGTCTGAAAATTTCATCCTTAGATATGTTCAGAGAACCAGATGTTATGGGATCCACTATGCATTAGTTTTTTCATTGGATATCATGGGCTTCATAGATTCCTAATTTAATAGCGATATCATAGATTGCAATTCCACATGTATGTACATGCTTATTTTGGGATCCGGTCCCATCTGTTGGGTGAGAAAAAAGTAGTAATCTATTTCTCTATTGTCAACAGAGGTCAAGTACATAGGAGTGGTCAACATCAATATTTATGCACTTTGGATTCATAAATTCCTTGCCTATCTTGGCATCTAGCTTTATCATTCGACTGTCATTCGATGTGACAGTAATTACTCTCAAGTTTTGTAGACACCCAATACACTGACAATAGACAAAACACATTAAGATCCATATGCATTACATGAGATATGGTGATAATAAGATCATTGATTTGCGGTACTATCCATCCACCCGGATAGACTACAAACATATTCACTAAGAAATTCGAGTAGAGAAGGATACAATTTCTTAATTTCCTTTTCTTCTTTCTTCTTTTTGATGCATTATACTTTGAAGGTGGGTTTCCCATGAGTTTCCCTCTTTCATCTATTTTTAGTGTTTCATTCTTATATGCATTGTATAATGGGTACCTTACATGGAATTTGGTTGTCGTTACCCATTCACCATGTACACCCTAATAGTGTTAAGGGTGGTGGTGGTGGAGATATTACAGTCACCTAGTATTTATTTTCTTGGGTTGACTAGTCTATGTTTAGGGCACCACTAGTTATATATTCTCTCTTAGATGAGGAACATTCTCCCTAGATCGAAGACAACACATCCTCTTCAATGTGGTCAATACCCCAATTAAATTGGTGGAGTGGAGTCTTGCATATAAATCTCATTATTATCACCAAGTGTTTCATGCATACCTTTATATCATCACCATGAGTTCATCATACCATCCTAGTCCTGAATTATCCATACCTGGATCATCACGCTAGCTTGGTGCACACCCACCTTTGTTTGCTAAGCTTGCCTCAATACCTTGTTGTCTGATTTTTCATAGGCCTAGAAGGAAGTGCGACAAATCAGTGCAAATATTAACACCATAAATAAAAAATGTCTTCGACCATAGACATAAAAACCACGAAACATGACCTCTCTACCTATAGCATGAATCCTTGATTCCCTACAAATTATATAATAGGTTAGTGCCTACAATATCTTATAAAAACGTTTTTTGGTTTTCTCCCATTTGGGTTTCCACATTAAATATTTATTGTACTATTCCTTTGTGTTGATCTCTGATGATATGATTAATTCTCTGCATTTCTTATGATTGATTATGTAATGATTGATTAAAGTGGTAAAGAGAAAAAGTGGTAAAAATACATTTAATATTCACCTTCATTATTAGTGTATATTCCAACACTTTCCACTACTAGTCATTCGAAACTAAAAAACTAATTTATTATGCTGGGAAATTCATTTATTGAAAAAATTTAGGGGGAAGTAATGACTATTAACCTAGAATCCTACCAATTATAAATGGAGAGTGAGGAGACTTGAATAGCTGGAGGAGAAAGAGTAGGTGTGATTGTGTTTTGCAATTAAATGTTGGTTTCATGTTGTTTTAATCCATTAAGTGTAATACCCTAGTTTTGATCCTAGGCATGTATTAACTTAGATTATGTAAATATTTTAAATATATTAGTATGATAAAGAATGAGCTCAACCAAAGATTTGTTTGGCATGTATTATGAAAATATATGTATATGGACCATGTGGTAGGCTTGCCAAAACGAACACATTTTATGTAAACATTGGGTGGATTATATATATATATATAATGGTCCAATATGGTTGTGTAGAGAATGAGAGGGGATATAATTCCATTAGAGGGAAATATTAAAAGGAATTTGTTTGAAATAAATCCTCTATCATAGAAGTGTTAACCTTAAAACCCATTCATTTTCTACCATGTTCCTTCTTTCACTTATCAACCAAACAAATGTGGTGGTTGGTGTGGAAGTACGCCTTTCATAGTTATGGAAGCATGGGTTGAATACAATCGTCATGGGATGTTTAAGAGTCATACCTTCCTTTAGTCATAATTAATGTCAATAATCATGCACTCTCTACATATTTCATGATGTGTTCTCTATTGCCAATTTTTACCAACTTGAAAATTAGCCAAATTCAACACCAAGAAGAGGAAAATTTGTAGACTTGGAATGGAATATATATGGTTGTTGGTAAACATAAAGGTTGGGAAAGATATGGATTCATATTCCATTACTAGTTTTCTACTCTTTGGATGTTTGAGATCCAAGTATTGTTCTTACACTAGTACATATGACCAAATATCTGACAAATTAGGCTCTTGATGTCTGCATTGAAGAGCACTAGAGGGAACAATATCTCTAAGGGATTGTTTAAAAGATAAACATAAGAAATTCCTTCATGTGTTGTGTGGGGTAATGAAAGAGAGTTCCTTGATATTGAAGGATAAATGATATTCCTATAATTCTTTTTGGTGAGAAAATTGGTTGAGCACAAGAGTAGATGGGTTGGGATGAGATAGATGGAAGCATGTATCTTGATTCCTTCACCCTAGTGGCCTCATAGCTTGTCTTAGGGATGGTATCTATGTTTGATGAATACAGTTGGGTGAAAATTTTCTCTCACACAAGTATTTTCTTCAACAAGTTATTGTTAAAATATCAATCTCCTTTTGTTGTTTATGAATATCTAAAAGTATTATTAATTTCTATTATAGAAATTTTAGATTTTATGCATGTTGTGTGTGTATTTATGATTTATTTCATGGGAATTTCATTTTCATGACATTTTGAGATTCGATTCTAGTTGTTACACTACATTCTTTTAAATTTCATTGTGCATTAATTTATTTTTGTTCTGGTCCTTTTCGGGAGGTTCCTTTCTAGTATATTGGGGGAAACCATCTTTGAGGGATGGAATTTCAAATTCCTAATCATGGCTAGCCATCCTTAGGTTGGGAGTGATGGGTGGGGATACAACATAGTGGTATCCATGCTCATGTTACAACATTGAGCTATATTGGGTAGAAAATATGAGTGGCATGAAAACTATTCGATAAAAAGCCTCAATGAGAATACTATTTGATAAAAATCCTCAATGAGAATTTGGAATAATTGTTAGAAAAAACCTATGAGTAGGTTTTAAAAATGGACTTAATATGAATTCAAGAGGATCATGATTGATGGATTGAATCTAGATTAGATTTGGGTGAATGGAGTGTGCTTAGTTCATATATAGTTGGATGTATATACCCACAACTTATATTTACATGAATATTTTAGTGTTAGAAGACAATGGTAAATGTAAGGATCTAATTGTCCTAAGGAGAAATCGATTGACATGCTTGATGGATATCGGTCGTAGAGGTAAATTTTGACATTTTTTAGGATTTCACTTTATCCATGAGTGATCCTACCATGAATGGTTGTTATTACATTTTCACATTAAGATTGGTGACTAACAATCAATCACACATAGTGGACCATTTTAGAAGGAGGAAGGTTGTATTTCCACAAAAGGCCAGTATTAAATATACCATTTTGACCAAGGATCCATGATCTATTGTAAGGGATTTAGGAGAGAGGAGGCACAAAGGGATAAGTTGTCATGAATGACTAGGATTGTGTTTGTGAATCAAGATCAATGATTGAGAATCAATTTTGGTAGATGGAAAGGAGATGGGGGTTGAATATTCAAAGTGATATGATATTGATGGCCTATATCTCATCACAACATATGAAAAAAGGTTTAGAAGAGAGAGAAGGAAGTGCCACTAATGACACATATTAAGTCAATGCTTTGAGATTTACAACCCATATCGCATCGTGATAGATGGGAAAAGGGGGAAGGAGAGATAATTCTCATGTCTTGAACGATTGGGATCATTTTAGATAATGGATATATACAACCCATATGACATTGTGGTTAGTGGGAAAGGGTTTAGAGGAGCGAGAACACTTTGACATTGAAGAACCAATTTAATTGGTGAATAATGGAAATGACCTAGTTTTAATCAATGACCAGGGGCTCAATTTTACTATGAGTGGTTGAGATTCAACCCATGGGTTTTATATAGACAATCCAAGATATCTCATAGGGGTGTCTTGCATAGTGTAAAGTATTGTAGATGGTAGAAACAAAAGAGGATGGCATGACATGTCCATGTACACTTCCAATAGACTCCATGTCACCTACCATGTAATCATATGACATGTGGCATGCCACATTAGCATAGATAATGTTTTTTATAAAAGAAGTCTAGAGCCAAAATGTTATTTTTGCCACATCTTTATGACATGAAATCTGATGAAGATGGAATTTGAACTTCTAATCTGTAAAAATTGTAATTAGTAGTTTTTAGAGAATACGATGGAACTGGTTAGAAGCTTGTTGATGATACATTTTTGATATTAGGAAATATGAGGAAGCAAGAAGAAACCCATGGTGTTATATATTTTATCTCAAGACTTGGAAATGAGCACGAGTCCAATTGTTGGAAAACTTATCTAAAGGAGAATAATCCCGAAGATTTATATTTTAGAGAAGTACTTGTGATTTTTTCTGGAATTTTGGAAGAAAATAGCTTGAATCCTTGATATGGATATATTAAATTAACATCTTTATATGTGAGGCAAGGATTTTGAAAAGGAACAATGAAGAATATAGATTCCTTTATTGTGAAGGAAGAGGTTTAATTTTCAAAAGTTGTTTTTTTCTTATCAAAGCAGTTTAACACATATCCAATTTTCATTACATTTTACTGAGATTGAGAATAAAAAAATGAGTAGAAAATAATATAGATATTGAGAATAAGAAAACAATGATTTATTATAATAAAGTTGATTAATTTTAAATTTAAAAGATCGAAAATAATTTTAAAGTTGGAAGATAAAAATGATCTCTTTATTGGTATGAAATTCAAAAAGAAATTAATTATTATAAAATAAGAGGAAATTCACATGAGTTTTATAGTGAAACTCAAACATAAACAACATTTAAAACATGAAGAAAATAAAAAAATTACGAAGTTTAATTGTAATGACATAAAAGTACAATCTAATTTGTCATTGTAATAAGGTAATTTTTTTTCTTTTGAACATAATTTATGTAAAGATTAAATCTCATTTGCAAAACATTTAAAATATTATTGATATTTATTATGTGTTCATGCATAAGAACTAAAATAAAATTAATAATGTTTTTATAAATTATTAAAAATTAAAAATGACATAATAATAATGAATAATTATTTTTTTTCTTTATTAAAACATAATATATTAATGTGGTTTATGTTGGAGATATTACACACTCACCTAATGTTTATTTTCCTAGGTTGGCTAGTCTATGTTGAGGGGTGCCCACAGTTTAGAGATATTCTCACACATTGAGTAGAGCACATCCCTCTTCAAATCTTGGAGTTGGATTACAACTCAATTAGATTGAGGTGGAGTGGATTCTTACATGGAGACCTCAATATTATCACCAACTGGTGCATGCATACCTTAGTATCATAACCATGAGTGCTTGCTACCATGGGATCACATCACAAAATGAACCACATGCATGAATGATTATCTCATCACTCCACTAGTGATTATTCAGCTAAATGATGACTGGATAGAAAATTTACTAGGACTAGGTGGTAGTTCAATCTAGTGTCTATCATTGAGTGTCTAGATATCTCTAGATCACTACTATGGAAAAGTATTTTTCTCATAGCCAGAGTATATTATGTGTATTTTTTACCATTACTCATTTAGTTAATCCTGATTTTTTTTCATTCTACTCTCTTCTCTTTTCTATCACAAGCTTTGTGTGTTCATTTTATACCAGCGAGGTTCGTTGTGAAAAGTTCACATGGTATCGAGCTTTGATTGTTAGGAGAAAGTGCATAAGTATTTCTATTTGTAGGTATAGGAGGAAGATGTAGTAAAAGATGTTTTACTCAGCGACAATACTTCTCATGCCTCATAAGCGCCCGGTGGAAGCTAAAATTTGTATCCTTCGGATCTGAGGAGGCTTGTACCTGATTACCATGGTTATAGAGGTGGAACCAGATTCCTCTATCGAGAAGAAAATGTATTTCAATCACATGGATGTGGGATACAAACTTATCTATGTGTCTATGTCACCCGAGCTCCTGTTTCACATTGAATTTTTGACCAGACGAGATGAGATTTGGACAAGCTTGGAGGATCTCTTTTGAAAATATGATTAAATGAGAGGTCATATGCTCGAGGTCGAGATGAATTATTTAGATCTAAGGTTTTTTTATAACATATAGGAGTTCTTTATGAAGTTCAAGTCCTTTCTCCTTCATCTAAATGGATGTGATGTTGAAAAATCAACTCAAGAAAACCAGTTGATCTTTTCTAATGGAAAAACCTAGTCCATATTATGTTGTTTTCATCTCATCTTTCCATACTAATAGATTCACATTAGGATCTACCTAGAAAATTACAACATTAGATCGGTTTATTGAAGCCCCTCATGCATGAGAAAGAAAATATTATCAAGATGGGGGTAATAAATGGATCAATTGCATTCACTTATTGTGCATGAGAGAAACAATGTGCAATCTAAAGACCAGAAAGATTAAATGGAAACATGCTTGAAAATCCCAAGAAGGAAGGGTACTTCAAACCCTTCTATGATTCCTTAGGATCCGAAGGTGGAAACATAAATAAAGGGAATATGAAATACTATTATTGCAACCACGGTTATTATCCCTAGTTGGCCTGGATCAAGAAACAAATTGATTAGATGGCATAGATTATTTAGAAGAAAAACCTCGGGGATAACATTCCCAAAGATTCCAGGAAGAAGCTGGAAGATCGAGACAAATGAGGTAACTCTCATGCACTAATTTCAATTAACTCTTCTCCTAATGCATGGATCTTATATTGAGGTACATCCCATCATATGGCAGCAAAAAAAATGTTTTATCTTCTATTTCTGCATGCATGGTTCCTTCCATCCTCATGGGATATGATACCCAAGTTGAGGTCACTGGTCAAGGGAGAGTAGAAATCCCACGTGGAAGTTTTGATAATGTCTTGCATGTCCCAAAACTCTTTAAAATCTACTCTCCATTTATCCGGGGTAAGACATTCTGGTATAGGAAAAAAGGTTGTAATTCACACTTGATTCTATCACCATATATGATATGAAAGATAACTCTCCCATTTTCATTGGTGAGGTAAAACACCAATCTCATTTGTATGTTTTCATTAAGTTCATTGATAAATATTATTATGATTTACTATTGACGAATGCTAATGATTATAGTAGATTATGGCATGAGAGATTCGACCATATAAACATAAAATACATGAAACAACTATGAAAACAAGAAATGGTCATTGGCTTGTCCAACATACATTTTTTCCAAAGTAGTTTGTCAAGGGTGCATCTTGGAAAACATCCCCATGATAATTTTGAGAAAGGAGAGGCATGGAGGACCTCCTCTCCTGTGGATCTCATTCACAATGATATGATGGGAATATATTCTCATTTTCCATCAAAAATAAAGTGCGATGCTCCAGTTATTGATGATATCTCATAATGCACTTGGGTGTATTTTCTCAGGAATAAGTCCAAGGTTTTTGAGCATCTCAAATAATTCAAAGAACATGCATAGACTCAGTTTAGGAGAAATATAAAAATACCTCCCACACACAATTGGGAAGGGGGGATATGTGAACTGAGATGTCCATAATCTTTGTTTAGAGGTAGGAATACAACTGCAACACATGGCCACCTTACACTCTGTAGGAACATACTAGCCAAGAGTAAGAACATATCCCTCAAGGAGATGTTCATTTGCATGTTTCATGCAATATCTCTACAACTTCAAGATTTGGGTTGAGGCACTTAGCTATGCCAACCAGTATTTAGAATATATCTCTGCATGGATATGTAAAGGATTGTACCCCCTTTGAGGCATGGAGAAACAACAAAGCTGGAAGTCACCCACTTCAAAATATTTTTTATCATGCATGGGTACATTACCCTCTAAAGAGGAAAGCATTAGATCCACATAGTATCATGTGAATATTCATGATATATCCAGATGATGTGAATGGTTACAAGTTACTTGATCCCTGTAATAACATACTTATCATTGTGCACAATGTTCATTTTGAAGAAAACTCCCTTACATGCACCATTGGAGCCACATGCCGAGACCTTTATACAATTCTTGCACCAAACATCAGTGTTGATGAGTCCACTCACTTAGATCATGGTTCAAATATGAGTTCCAAATTATATTCAGAAAATGATGAGCATATTTATGATCATCATGCAGATGTTGATCCACTACATATGCCCAAGTGGGTACAAACCACCTTACAGGAAGCATGAGACCTTGTGGGGGGATCCAATGGATCAGGAGAGGAGGATGTGATATCAATTTGAGGATCCTCCTTATGCACTCACAACTATCAAACCAATGATTCCCATGAATTACTATATTATTCTAGTTTTAGAACCACAGACCTATGAAAAGGTCACAAATAATCCCTTCTAGAAAGCTTCCATGTAGGAGAATTACAACTATCTTCTCGAGAACCAAACTTGGGATATAGTTTGCTTCCTTTAGAAAAGAATATTGTCTAATGAAGATGTGTCTATATGATGAAGAAGGAAACAAATGGACAAGTGAATAGGTATATGGAAAGATTGAATTCCAAATGGTTTCAACAGATTCATGGGATAGAATATAATAAGACCTTTGCTCCTGAATCAAATATGGAATCCATCCTATTGGAGTTTCCATTGCAACAAGTTCACCGGATAGACCTTGAAGAATGATTTTCTTCCACGAGGGACCTCTAAGAGGATATTTACATGGAGAAATTGCACCAGATGGACGCGAAGAATGATTTTCTTCACAGGGACCTCTAAGAGGATATTTACATGGAGAAATTGCAAGGGTTCATTTATAACTCATCCTTAGTATGCCGATTGAGTAAGTCCCTCTATGGCATCAAGTGGGAACCTAGATCATGGTATGCGAAGATGGATTCCTACTTACTCTCTCAACACTTTCTCAAATGTAAATAAGAGCCAAATGTCTACATGTTGAGGACCTTAGACTCCTTACTAATATTACTTCTTTGTGTTGATGACCTCATGATCATATGAATTTTAGACTCAACAATTGTTGCGGTGAAAGAAATTCTACACGAGAGGTTCTCTATGATGAACATGGGTCCACTACTCTATTTACCTTGTATCAAGATCATTCAGGATGCTTTAGGAATAAAGCTATCTAAGACTAAGTATATTAGGGGTCTCTTGGTTAGATTCCACATGATAGATTGGATATCGGTAGCCACACCCTTTATGTCTAGGGTACATCTTGAGGATGGTTGGATACACTAGTGATCAACAACACATTGTATCAATAGCTTATGAGGATCCTTCTATATATCACCCACACCCAAACGGATCTCTGATATGTAGTAGGTTTATTTTCCAGGTACAAGGAGTAGTTGCATGAGCTACAATGGAAGATTGAAAATTTCATCCTTAGAGATGTTCAGAGAACCGGATGTTATGGGATCCACTATGCATTAGTTTTTTCATTGGATATCATGGGCTTCACCGATTCTGATTTGGCTAGCAATATTATAGATTGCAATTCCACATGTATGTACATGCTTATTTTGGGTTCCATCCCCATCTGTTGGTTGAGAAAAAAGTAGTCATCTATTTCTCTATTTTAAACAGATGTCGAGTACATAGGAGTGGTCAACATCAGTATTTATGCACTTTGGATTCATAAATTCCTTGCCTATCTTGTCATCTAGTTTTATCGTTCTACTGTCTTTCGGTGTGACAATCAGAGTACTCTCAAGTTTTGTAGACACCCAATACACCAACAACAAACAAAACACATTAAGATCCATATGCATTACATCAGAGAGATGGTAGATAACAAGATCATCGATTTGCAATACTATCCATCCACCAGATAGACTACAAACATATTCACTAAGACATTCACTGAGTAGAAGGATACAATTTCTTAGCAATTTCCTTTCTTCCTTCTTTTTTTTTTGATGCATTATACTTTGAGGGTGGGTTTTTTCCCATGAAGTTTTCCCTCTTTCCTCTATTTTTAGTGTTTCATTCTTATATGCATTGAATAATGGGTACCTAACATGGAATTGGTTGTTGTTACCCATTCACTATGTACACCCTAATAATGTTTAGGGTGGTGGTGGTGGAGATATTACACACTCACCTACTATTTATTTTCCTAGGTTGACTAGTCTATGTTTAGGGAACCCATGGTTAGATATATTCTCGCTTAGATGAGAACACTCTCCCCTAGATGAGGGCACCACATCCTCTTCAATATTGAGTCAATTACACCCCAATTAAACTAGTGGAGTGGATTCTTGCATGACAACCTCAGTATTATCACCAAGTGTTGCATGCATACCTTGATATCATCACCATGAGTGCACACTTACCTTGGTATCATCGTATCATCCTAGTCCTGAAGTATCCATACCTGGATCATCACACTAGCTTGGTGCACACTTACCTTTGTTTGCTAAGCGTACCTCAATTCCTTGTCCTCTAATTTCACAGAGGCCCGGAAGGAAGTGCGACAACTCAGTGCCAATATTAACACCATACATAAAAAAATATATTCCACCATAGACATAAAAATGGAAACCCTAACATGACCTCTCTACCCAGTTTGAATCCTTTGTTGGCCAGATCTGTGATGAGCTTAATATCACTAAAGACCTTACCTCCTTTGACCCACCTTTTCACCCCGAAGTTGAAACTTCCTCCAATTCCTATAATTTTCAGCCCCATCACTTTCAACATGACCTACACATTCTGCTAGTGGAAGTGAACAAATTTGATGGATTAGATCCCACCCGCTGGGTAACTCAAATGGAATACTATTTCTCTTTGTACGACATTATAAATGAGTTGGAAAAACTCTGGTATGATGTTCTCCATAATTTGTGTAAAGATTAAATCTCATTTTCAAAACATTTACAATATTAATGATATTTATTATGTGTTTATGCATAAGAACTAAAATAAACTTAACAATTTTTTTTATAAATTAATAAAAATAAAAAATGACATAATAACAATGAATAATTATTTTTTCTTTATTAAAATAGAATATATTAATGTGGTTTATATTGGAGATATTAAACACTCACATAATATTTCTTTTCCTAGGTTGACTAGTCTATGTTGAGTGATGCAAGAGCATCTTTCCCCCTCGAGGGATGTGTCAACAAAACAACACGTCAGCATGCATTTGGACATAAGGATAGGCGCCAACCATCTCATTTTCAAAATTTGAATTATAAAATTCTGTAAATTTATGTGTAAGAGAGATACAACGCCAAAGCCATGCCCTTGGGTAGGTGTGGATTGGTTCATTGAAATGACCAATTGTAAGCAGGTCCAGATCCATGTGAGGTCTGGATCTCTGTTCAATGTAATGAGTCATAGGTTAAGGTCTCTTAATGAAATGGTGATAGCACTAAGGCGGTGGAGAGAATAAGCTCGGTAGAGCCCTCTTTTGTAAAAACAAAGAGAGATATTTGTATATATATTATATGAGATTAGATTACAAGAATAGGAGGCAGAGAGGAAGGAGTCAAGACTCAGTTGCAGTCAGAGCTTCTGTACATAGTTGTAAACATAAATTTATATTAATACAAGAGAACGCAGTTTTTCCTGCATATGAGTTGTCTGTGTATGTTTATGTATTTGAATGAAAGGTATTTGTGTATGTTCATGAATTTATGTTGTATATGTATGTGTTTGATTTAATCTGTGGGGATATATAGAGTTCTCTATCCGTGAGTTGGATGGAATTGTTTATGGGTTCTTTAGGCTATGTAAGGAGTGCACAACAGAACGTTGGAGGTTATGTAGCCAGTGCAAGGAGTGCACATCTGAATCTCGAATTGAGTTCAGAGGATAACGTGCCAGGAGGGCACACTAGAAAAATTCATAGACTCAAGAGGAGTCACAAAGTTACTAAACACTCTGAAGGAGAGACTGTGCAAAGGAAGGCACATAAGAAAACATAATTGTTGAGGATTATATAG
>SNQJ01S0011259.1:58920-70303 GCA_010110895.2 Picea sitchensis | reverse complement strand
ACATTCTGCTAGTGGAAGTGAACAAATTTGATGGATTAGATCCCACCCGCTGGGTAACTCAAATGGAATACTATTTCTCTTTGTACGACATTATAAATGAGTTGGAAAAACTCTGGTATGATGTTCTCCATAATTTGTGTAAAGATTAAATCTCATTTTCAAAACATTTACAATATTAATGATATTTATTATGTGTTTATGCATAAGAACTAAAATAAACTTAACAATTTTTTTTATAAATTAATAAAAATAAAAAATGACATAATAACAATGAATAATTATTTTTTCTTTATTAAAATAGAATATATTAATGTGGTTTATATTGGAGATATTAAACACTCACATAATATTTCTTTTCCTAGGTTGACTAGTCTATGTTGAGTGATGCAAGAGCATCTTTCCCCCTCGAGGGATGTGTCAACAAAACAACACGTCAGCATGCATTTGGACATAAGGATAGGCGCCAACCATCTCATTTTCAAAATTTGAATTATAAAATTCTGTAAATTTATGTGTAAGAGAGATACAACGCCAAAGCCATGCCCTTGGGTAGGTGTGGATTGGTTCATTGAAATGACCAATTGTAAGCAGGTCCAGATCCATGTGAGGTCTGGATCTCTGTTCAATGTAATGAGTCATAGGTTAAGGTCTCTTAATGAAATGGTGATAGCACTAAGGCGGTGGAGAGAATAAGCTCGGTAGAGCCCTCTTTTGTAAAAACAAAGAGAGATATTTGTATATATATTATATGAGATTAGATTACAAGAATAGGAGGCAGAGAGGAAGGAGTCAAGACTCAGTTTTTGTCAGAGCTTCTGTACATAGTTGTAAACATAAATTTATATTAATACAAGAGAACGCAGTTTTTCCTGCATATGAGTTGTCTGTGTATGTTTATGTATTTGAATGAAAGGTATCTGTGTATGTTCATGAATTTATGTTGTATATGTATGTGTTTGATTTAATCTGTGGGGATATATAGAGTTCTCTATCCGTGAGTTGGATGGAATTGTTTATGGGTTCTTTAGGCTATGTAAGGAGTGCATAACAGAACGTTGGAGGTTATGTAGTCAGTGCAAGGAGTGCACATCTGAATCTCGAATTGAGTTCAGAGGATAACGTGCCAGGAGGGCACACTAGAAAAATTCATAGACTCAAGAGGAGTCACAAAGTTACTAAACACTCTGAAGGAGAGACTGTGCAAAGGAAGGCACATAAGAAAACATAATTGTTGAGGATTATATAGAGCTCTTCCAAGAGGGTAGCGAGCAGGTACAACCATGATCAAAGAGGACTATGTTTCTATTTCTGTAAGAAGAAGAAGTGTCGGAGGATAAAACATTTACAGAGTTGTTGAATACTCTAGAGAAATACCTGTGTAGGGAGTGCAACAGGCCAACACTTGGATGAAGTGTTGAAAGGAAACCATTTGAAGGTTATTTGAGCACATGGAGTGAGCACAAAGAGAACTTGTGTCAAGTTTGTAAGCCCAGAAGGTTGAGCGTAGAATGTTCCAGGTGAGCACCAAGAATTCCTTTGAAAGACACAGAAGGGCCAAGGTCAAATTTGATTGATGAAAGCTCAGGAGGGACACTGTTTTTAGAAGCACAGATGAGACCCAAAATTACAGGGCTCACAGGAGAAAGTTCAAAGTCCGTAGCATTTGAAACATTTGAAATCTTCCAAGTTAGGGAAGAAAGATAAAACAAATCTCAAGAAGAATAGTGGTTCTAAGTTTCGAGAGGAAACACTTAGAAAACTTTCTAAGTCTTGAAGAGTTGAAGTGTTCAAATGTGGAGCGTAGAGATTCAAAGTAACCGAAGGAAGATCAAGGGCTAAGATATGTCTAGGAGGAGCCAAAACATTTCAGGTTGTTATATCTTGGAGAATTCACGTACTGATTAGATGCAAGGATCCTTCAGAATTTCACAAACTAGAAGATTTGCAAGCGGAAGAGTGAAACTCGTGAAGTCTGAAATCATGAGGTGATTGTAACTGTTCATCCAGAGAGGACACGTGGAAAAAGATCAACATTTTGCTAATTTGAAAAGGGAGAAGTGAGAACTCACTAAGAGTGAAATCATGATTCGATCACAACCATTGGATCGTGGAAGGTCATGGACTGTAGATCCGACATAAGTGGAGTTTGAAGAACTCGTAATTTTAGGTATCGGAAGAAGGGAGATGAGTAGTCCTTCGATAGTCGAAACATGAAATCCCAATTCGTGAAGTGGATCTCGACCATTGGTTGTGGGAGAGATAAGGACCATCGATCTGAGGTAGGGTGCAGAAGTTCAGATTCCAACAAAAAGGAGGTGAGTTATATTGCAATGACGCGAAGTGTGAGKTCGCGAAGCGCTGAAAATTTTGAGCCCTAGTTCATAGCGAGAGGTCACTTTGACAACGGATAAAGGGGGAGAGCTAGCATTCACCAGACCCTAATTCGGAGTTTGGGAATTTGGGAAAATTGAGGTGGCTCACATCCAAACACCCAAGTTAGCGAGGTCATGAAGCACCTTTTGGGGGTAAGTGGTTGGTCATAGCCAATAGTCACATGGAGGAGGTTTGTGCCTAGTGCTTGTTCACACGGGTGAAGTTTCACAAAGGCCYGTGGAATTATTTCTTGGATATTCCAGCAGTGAATCAAAGAGTTGCAAAAACTCAAGAAATGAAGATCCTAGAATGAKAGGTCACACAGTCCTTTGGCAAGAAGGGGGGTCCGCACCAAGTGGTATYAGAGCCAAATATTTTGTCTATAGATCGTAGGCAAAGGAGAGATGGTGAATGGAGATTGGTTGATACCATTAAGTGGTATCAGAGAAAAAAAWTTKCCTGTAAATTTCAAGAGGAGGATAAAGTGGAAAAAGTCAAAATTTGGTTTGCAGACAGCAGGAAAAGAAGTGAGGAGGTGAAGAAGATAATATGATAACATTGAATGATATTAGAAGAGMAAGTTTCATGTAGACAACAGGTGAGAAGGAGACAGAGTATTGATGCTCTTTGTATGATTTCTTGCAAGGTGTGCAGTAAATGGTAGAAATCTAGATGATCTAAAATAGAGGGTGGAAAATGGCTATTGAAGGCCATATGGGTGGTCAGGGAAAGGACCTCCAGTAGAAAAATAAATTTGAGATAGAGAAAGAGCTCAGTGAGATAAGAGCAGAAATGGAAAATCTTGCATTTAAAATGCAACATGAATAAAAAATGCATTGGAGGTATGAATGGCCTCTGAAGAGGAAATAAAAATGGCATGTCCATAAGTTGATTTCTAGAAGGTAGAAACAAATTTTGAAAAGGTGGTTGAGGCAGGCTAACAACCTCATTAACACAGAGGAAATGGTTCAAATCTGTGAGCCAGAAACTGGAAAGGGTCTCAGTGATGATGAGTGTATGAGATCATTGGGGGATCTCATAGAATGTCATGAGGAAAACAATGGAAATTCATATTGCCAAGTGGGAAATGATATGATATTAGCATAGGATTTCATAAAATGCTAGGTGGGCAGAAATGGACTTTCAAATTTCTAGGTCAGCAATGGTGAGAGATTAGTGGAAGGTATGATATACTTCTAGATGAGAAGTAATGAAAGATCGGATTGCTAGGTGGGAAATGAGATGGGATCATTGGAGGATATCATGGACTACCAGGAGAGAAGAAGAGAAGAAACTCCAAGTTTCCAGGTAGGCAATGAGAATGAAGGGAGAATGTTTGAAAGTCTCATGAACTCAGTTGAGAGTTCATATCAACAAGAAGAGCTGACAGAGGTGGATCAGAGGAGAATTTTGATCATTGGAGGAATTGAGATATTCCTACCAAGTAGCCCGATTGGGGCTAGAGCATGTGTTGCAGGTGAAACAACAAAAGGAAAACCAATAGATACTATCAAAGAAGAGAAGGAGTAGACATTGATGTTTTCCCCAGCAGAAGGAGAAGAGAATTCATCTAAATTGCTCAAAATTTTCAGTTAGGAAGCTAAACATGAGATGACTACAGCACTGGAGCCTGCAAAAAAAGAGGAAAAAGACATCATAGACTTTGTTTATCTATGTGAAGAACTGGAAGTCCTAGAGAGAAGGGTGATAGTGCAAATCTTGCACATTCAACAAGATAAATTGGAAATAGATGGAGGAGAATACCAACTAGAGGAACAATTGGAAGAAGAAGGAGATGTACTAGCAGAGGATATGAAAGAAACTAATATTTCATAGGGAAAAGATAAGAAAAAATTTAGTAAGGAGACTACATAATTGAATTCTGCAGTAGAGTGGAAAACTAGTGCCACAAGAGGAGATGAAGACAACACGGGAGATCAAGTAGATATACTCATTGATAAGTATAGAGAGGAGGAAGTGAAACAGAGAAGATTGCATAAGAAGAGCCAATCACTAGAGTAGCTAGATGAGGTGATTGAAGAGATCAAAAAGATGATGTTGAGGTCAGTAGAGGAGACTGTGAGCAAGGAGAAACTGAGAAGAAGAGATCCTTCCATAGAAGAAGGGAAGAAAAAAAAACAACAACAACAAAGCATAGGAGTAGGTAAACAGATCCAAGAAAATGTTTGGGATCTATGTGGATTTATATGTATCTGGAGATATCATGAGAAGGAGCTCATGATATTTTCACAGTAGTGGAGTATAATGCAGGAGAATCTTTCCACCTTGACAAATGCATCAACAAAACAACACATCAGCATGAAGTTGGAGATAAGGAGAGGCGTTGACCCTCTCATTTTCAAAATTCAAAGTATAAAATTCTGTACATTTATGTGTAAGAGAGATACAACACCAAATCCATTCCCTTGGATAGGTGTGTAYTGGTTCATTKAAATGACTGACTGTAAGAAGGTCCAGATCTGTGTGAGGTATGAATATTTGTTCAATGTAATGAGTCATAGGTTAAGGTGTCTTAACAAAACGGTGATAGCACTAACACGGTGGAGAGGATAAGCTCAGTAGAGCCCTCTTTTGTAAAAAAAGAGAGAGATGTGTGTATCTAGATTAGATGAGATTAGATTACAGGAATAGGAGGTATAGAGGAAGGAGCCAAGACTTTGTTGTAGTCAGAGCATCTATACATAGTTGTAAACATAAATTTATATTAATACAAAAGAACACAGTTTTTCCTACATACGATTTGTTTGTGTATGTTTATGTATTTAAATGAAAGGTATCTGTGTATGTTCATGAATTTATGTTGTATATGTATGTGTTTGATTTCATCTACATGGATAGATAGGGTTCTCTATCTGTGAGTTGGTTGGAATTGTTTCTAGGTTATTTAGGCTATGCAAGGAGTGCACAACATAACATTATAGGTTCTGTAGCCAGTGCAAGGAGTGTGCATCTGAATCTCGAATCGATTTTAGAGGAGAACGTKCCAGGAGGGAACACCAGAAAAATTCACAGACTCAAGAGGAATCACAAAGTTACTAAACACTTTGAAGGAGAGACTGTGCAAAGGAAGGCATAGAACAAAACATAATTGTTGAGGATTATATAGAGCTCTTCCAGGAGGGTAGCGAGCATGTACAACCATGATCAAAGAGGACTATGTTTCGAGTTTCATAAGAAGAAGAAGTGTTGGAGGAGAAAACATTTACAGAGTTTCTGAATACTTTGGAGAAAGACATATGCAAGGAGTGCAACAGGCCAACACTCAGATGAAGTGTTGAAAGGAAACCATTTGAAGGTTAGTCGAGCACATGGAGTGAGCGCAGAGAGAACTTGTGTCAAGTTTGTAAGCCCAAAAGGTTGAGCCTAGAATGTGACAGGCGAGCACCAAGAAGTATTTTGAAAGAAGCAGAAGGGACAAGGTCAAATTTCATTGATGAAAGCTTAGGAGGGACAACATTTTCAGAAGCATAGATGAGACCTAAAATTATAGGGCTCGTAGGAGAAAGTTTGAAGGTTGTAGCCTTTGAAACATTTGAAATATTCCAGGTCAGGGAAGAAAGAGAAAACAAAGCTCAGGAGGAGTAGCGGTTCTAGGATTCGAGAGGAAACACTTAGAAAACTTTCTAAGTCTTGAAGAGTTGAAGCATTCAAATGTGGAGCACATAGATTCAAAGTAACCAAAGGAAGATCAAGGGCTAAGATCTGTCCAAGAGGATATGAAACATTTCAGGTCATTATATCTTGGAGAATTCATGTACTGATTAGATGCAAGGATCCTTTGGAATTTCACAAACAAGAATATTTGAAAGGGGAAGAGTGAAACTCGTGAAGTACGAAATTGCGAGGTGATCGTAATCGTTCATCGAGAGAGGACATGCGGTGAAAGATCAACATTTTGTTGATTTGCAAAGGGAGAAGTGAGAACTCACGATTCGATCACGACCATTGGATCGTGGAAGGTCATGGACCATAGATCCGACGTAAGTGGATTTCAAAGAACTCATAATTTAGGGTATCGGAGGAAGGGAGATGAGCATTCTTTCGATAGATGAAACAGGAAATCTCGAGACGTAAAATACTGATTCGTGAAGTGGATCTCGACTGTCATTTGAAGGAGAGATAAGGATCATCGATATGAGGTGGGGCTCGGAAGTTCAGATTCCAACAACAAGGAGGTCAGTTATATTCCAATGATGCAAAGTGCGAGGTCACGAAGAGCTCGAAACTTTGACGCCCATTTCATAGCGAGAGGTCACTTTGACAACAAATAAAAGGGGAGAGATAGCATTCACCAGACCCTAATTCAGAGTTCGGGAAGTCGGGAAAATTGAGGTGGATCACATCAAAACACACAAGGTAGTGAGTTCGTGAAGCGCCTTTTGGGGGTCAGCAGTTGGTCACAGCCAGTAGTCACATGGAGGAGGTTTGTGCCTAGCGCTTGTTCACACGGGTGAAGTTTCACAAAGGCATGTGGAATTATTTCTTGGAGATTCTAGTAGTGAATAGAAGAGTTTTTAAATCTCAATAAATGAAGATCCTAGAATGGGAGGTCACGTAGCCCTTTGGGGGAAAGGGGGGTCTACACCAAGTGGTATCAGAGACAAATATTTTTTCTGCAGATCATAGGAAAATGAGAGATGGAGAATGGAGATTGGTTGATACCATCAAGTGGTATTAGAGAAGAAATTTCATCTATAGATTTCAGGCAAAACAGAAAGAGGATAAAGTCAAAATTTTATTTACAGAATGAAGGAAAATAAGTGAGGAGGTGCAGAAGATAATATGATAACATTGAATGATATTAGAAGATAAAGTTTCATGTAGACAACAGGTGAGAAGGAGACAAAGTACTGATGCTCTGTGTATGATTTCTTACAAGGTGTGCAGTAAATGGTAGAAAGCTAGATGAGATGAAATAGAGGGTGGAAAATGGCTACTGAAGGCTACATGGGTGGTCAGGGCAAGGACCGCTAGAAGAAAAATAAAGTTTAGATAGATAAAGATCTTAGGGAGATAAGAGAAGAAATGGAGAAGCTTGCATTTAAAATGCAACAGGAATAAAAAACGCATTTGAGGTATGAATGGCCTATGAAGAGGAAAGAAAAATGGCCTTTCCATAAGTTGATGTCCTGAAGGAAGCAACAAATGTTGAAAAGGTGGTTGAGGTAGGCTAACAACCTCATTGATACAGAGGAAATGGTTCACATCTGTGAGCCATAAAATGGGAAGGGTCTCAGTGATGATGAGGGTACGAGATCATTGGGGGATCTCATAGACTGTCAGAAGGAAAACAATGGAAATTCATATTTCCAGGTGGGAAATGATATGATATTAGCAGAGGATTTCATAAAATGCCAGGTGGGTACAAATGGACTTTCAAATTTCCAAGTGGGCAATGGTGAGATATCAGTGTAAGGTCTCATATACTACGAGAGGAGAAGTAATGAAAAATCAAATTGCTAGGTGGGAAATGAGATGGGATCACTGGATGATCTCATGGAATAACAGGAGAGAATAAGAGAAGAAACTCCAAGTTTCCAGGTAGGCAAGGAGAATGAAGGGAGAAAGTTTGAAAGTCTCATGAACTCAACTGAGAGTTCATATCAACAAGAAGAGTTGGTGGAGGTGGATGAGAGGAGCATTTTGATAATTGGAGGAATTGAGATATTCCTACCAAGTAGCCCATTTGAGGCTAGAGAATGTGTTGCAGGTGCAACAATAGAAGGAAAACCAACATAGACTATCAAAGAGGAGGAGTAGACATTGATGTTTTCCCCAGCAAAAGGAGAAGAGAATTCAACTAAATTGCTCAAAATTTTCAGTTAGGAAGCTGAACATGAGATGACTGTAGCACTAGAGCCTATAGAAAAAGAGGAAGCATACATCATAGACTTTGTTGATCTATGTGAAGAACTAGAAGCCCTAGAGAGAAGGGTGATAGTGAAAATATTTCACATTCAACATGTTAAATTGGAAATAGATGGAGGAGCATACCAACCAGAGGAACAACTAGAAGAAGATGGAGATGTACTAGCAGAGGAGATGACATAAACTATTATGTCAGAGGGAGAATATGAGCAACAATTCAGTAAGGAGACGGTAGAATTGAAGTCTGCAGTAGAGTGGAAAACTGGTGCCACAAGAGGAGATGAAGACAACATGGGAGATCAAGTAGATCTACTCATTGATAAGTATGGAGAGGAGGAATTGCAACATAGAAGACTGCATAAGAAGAGCCAACCACTAGAGAAGATGGATGAGTTGATTGAAGAGATCAGAAAGATGATGTTGAGGTCAGTAGAGGAGACTGTCAACAAGAATAAATTGAGTAGAAGAGGTCCTTCCATAGCAGCAGGGAAGCAACAACAACAACAAAAACAAAGCAGAAGAGTAGGCAAACAACTCCAAGAAATTTTTTGGGATCCAAGTGGATTTCAACGTAGCTGGAGAGCTCATGATTTTTTCATAGTAGTGGAGTATGATGTAGGAGCATCTTTCCACCTCGACGGATGCGCCAACAAAACAACATGTCAACACACAGTTGGAGATAAGGAGAGGCATCGACCCTCTCATTTTAAAAATTCAAATTATAAAATTATGTACATTTATGTGTAAGAGAGATAGAACATCAAAGTCATGCCCTTGGACATGTGTGGATTGGTTCATTGAAATGACTGACTGTAAGAAGGTCCATATCTGTGCCAGGTCTGGATCTCTGTACAATGTAATGATTCATAGGTTAAGGTGTCTTAACGAAATGATGATAGCACTAAGGCGATGGAGACGATAAGCTCAGTAGATCCCTCTTTTGTAAAAACAGAGAGAGATATTTGTATCTAAATTATATGAGATCAGATTAGAATAATAGGAGGTAGAGAGGAAGGATCCAAGACTCTATTGCAGTCAGAGCTTCTGTACACATTTGTAAACAAATGTTTATATTAATACAAGAGAAAGAWTTTTTTCCTGCATATGAGTTGTCTGTGTATGTTTATGCATTTGAATGAAAGGTATATGTGTATGTTCATGAATTTATGTTGTAKATTTATGTGTTTGATTTATTCTGCAGGGATAGATAGGGTTCTCTATCCGTGAGTTGGCTGGAATTGTTTCTGGGTTCTTTAGGCTATACAAGAAATGAACAACAGAATGTTGGAGGTTCTATAGCTAGCGCAAAGAGTGTGCATATGAAGCTTGAATCAAGTTTAGAGGAGAACATGCCAGGAGGGAACACCAGAAAAATTCACAGACTCAAGAGGAGTCACAGATTTACTGAATACTCTGAAGGAGGGACTGTGTAAAGGAACACACAGAAGAAAATAAAATTGTTGAGGATTCTATAGAGCTCTACTAGGAGGGTAGCGAGAAGGTACAACCATGATCAAAGATGACTATGTTTAGAGTTCTGTAAGAATAAGAGGTGTCGAAGAAGAAAAAAATTACAGAGTTGTTCAATACTCTGGAGATATACTTGTGCAAGGAGTGCACTTGGCCAACACTTGGATGAAGTGTTGAAAGGAAACCATATGAAGGTTAGTCAATCACAGGGAGTGAGCGTAGAGAAAAATTGTGTCAAGTTTGTAAGTTGGGAAGGTTGAGTGTATAACGTGCCAGGAAAGCACCACGAAGTCCTTTGAAAGAGACATATGGGCCAAGGTAAAATTTCATGGATGAAATCTCAAGAGGGAAAAAATTTTAGAAGCGTAGAAAAGACCCAAAGTTACAGGGCTTGTAGGAGAAAGTTCGAAGGCCATAGCCTTTGAAACATTTGAAATCTTCCAAGTTAGGGAAGAAAACAAAACCAAAGCTCAGGAGTAGTAGTAGTTCTAAGCTTCGAGAGGAAACACTTAAAAAACTTTCTAAGTCTTGAAAATTTTAAGTGGTCAAATGTGGAGCACAGAGATTCAAAGTAACCGAAGGAAGATCAAGGGCTAAGATCTGTCCAGGAGGAGTCGAAACATTTCAGGTCGTTAGATCTTATAGAAGTCGCATACGGATTAGATGCAAGGATCCTTTAGAATTTCACAAACCATAAGATTTGCAAGGGTAAGAGTGAGACTCACAAAGTTTTAAATTGTGAGGTGATCGTAATTGTTCATAGAGAGAGGACACACAGTGAAATATCGGTGTTTCACTGATTTGCAAAGTAGAATATTTGCAAAGGGAGAAGAGAGAAATCATGATGAGATCATAGCCGTTGGATTACAGAAGGTCATAGACCATAGATCTGATGTAAGTGGAGTTTGAAGAAATCGTAATTTTGGGTATCGGAGGAAGGGAGACGAGCAGTATTTCAATAGCCAAAACACGAAATACTGAGACACGGAATCCCGATTCGTGAAGTGGAACTCAACTGTCGGTTGCGGGAGAGATAAGGAAAATTGATTTGAGTCAAGGTTTGGAAGTTTGGATTCCAGCAAGAAGGAGGTGAGTTATATTCCAATGATGCAAAGTGCGAGGTCATGAAGAGAGGTCATGGTCATAGAGAGAGGTCACGTTGATGGTGGATAAAGAGGGAGAGAAAGAATTCACTAGACCCTAATTTGGAGTTTGGGAAGTTGAGAGAATTAATGTGGTTTACATCCAAACACATGAGATCACGAGGTCGTGAAGCACCTTTTGGGGGTAAGAGGTTGGTTACAACCAATAGTCACATGGAGGAGGATTGTGCTTAGTGCTTGTTCATGCAAGTGAAGTTTCACAAAGGCCTATGGAATTATTTCTTCAATATTCCAGCAGTGAATCGAAGAGCTACAAAAGCTCAAGAATTGAATATCCTAGACCGAGAGTGTAAATTCTAACCTTGTACAATATCTACTGCAAACTGATATTCAGAAAAGAACAGAAAAGATGCAATGGCAAATACAAACATTACACCGAGAATTTTTCACCTGGAAACCCAAACCGGGAAAACCAGCATATATTATATTGATACACATTGTGTTACATTGTTTACAATACAATATACATATAGGAGCCAGCGGCATCC
>SNQJ01S0011258.1:382030-397274 GCA_010110895.2 Picea sitchensis | reverse complement strand
TTCGTTTACAAAATTTTGATGCTGGAACATCAGACACCAAGTAGAACCAAGATGATCTTCGACATAGATGAATGCTTCACGACACGTGAGTTGACCCCTGTGCTGCATAGGCGGTCAACAGCCCTAACCCTTTTCCCTAGCTATAAAAGAAACCCTCCCCTTCTCTTTTTTTACATACACTCACTCCTCTTCTTCTATTAGACTGCGGCTACCTCAGGCTATGCTTTCTCTTGGTGTTGGAGCAGCCCCTCCTTTGATTCTCTGTTTCAGATCTGAAGCTGATTGATTGGACACCTATCTGGCTGGGAGCTTCCTCTGGTTATTTTGTTTGCTGGTGTAGAGGGACTTCCTCTTGACTGTCCAGACCAGCCGATTGACCTCTCCCTTAGCTGCCGGTCTGTGTATAAGAGCCGCAGGCTGACCCTTGACTGTGCAAGGGTGCCGTGGCCCTCCTTCAAGGTGACCGCTGGGTGTGTTGAGGCACCAGCTCCTCTGCCTCCTCTTCCTTGGTGACTGCTGGGTGTGTTGAGGCACCGGCTCCTCCTCCTCCTCTCCCGCACCCTACTGTTGAGGGATTTTGCTGTCTCTTGTTGAAGGGTTTTTACAGTCCCATTTTGAAGGGTTTTTCCTGTCCTTGTTGAAGGGTTTTTGCTGTCCCTTTTTGAAGGGTTTTTGCTGTCCCTGTTGAAGGGTTTTGCTGTCTCTTGTTGAAGGGTTTTTACAGTCCCATTTTGAAGGGTTTTTGCTGTCCCTGTTGAAGGGTTTTTGCTGTCCCTGTTGAAGGGTTTTGTTGTCTCAATTGTGGTGTGTTCACTGTTCCAATTATTGCTGCTGAGTTCTTCAGTCTCAGCTGTGGACAGCAGCTAAGTATTCTTCTCCAGCCTTACTTGTGGTCTTTCCTTTGGCAAACTGTCTACATGTCCATATGATAAAAGATCAAAACCCTAGAGGTTTGATCCATGAACCTTAAACTGATTTTTCTGAGCATATAAAAAAGACTACATCCACACATGTGACAGGTACATTGTTCATTGGCTAAGAGGTAAGCTAAGGTTTGTTTTTCTGCACTCAGAAATTTTAGTTATGTTCAGAATTTTAATTTCATATATTCAGATTTGTTTATGTCTTGGTTTAATGTGCTGATCTAAAGTTGTATTGGTGAACAGAATTTAAAAGGATATCACTGTTTTACATTTTCCCTAAAATCTAACAAGCAAGGCAATGTCGGCAATGAAGGCCTTCTGAGATTTCTGAATGCTGTGGAGTGTTGTGAGGGGGTGAAACTCGCCTCAAGGTAGAAAACCCTCGTCGAAGAGCACCAGGCTATAGTGCATCGGGTCGTTCGTTAGGTCCACCAATGATGTGATTAATCCCACTCATGAGCAGAGTTCAACACCAAAGCGCGAAGTACAAATCTCTGACTGCATTTTCACTAAGCAAATGCAAGCTTATATCACTTTACATCAACAAAACTCCTCAACAAACTAAGAGAGAAAATCTCAACAAGATCCTAAAAACTAGCTACTAAATACAATAATAGATCTAGTTCAAGATATGATCTCAACTAGCCACGAGAATAGGAAACCAAGATGGCATCAACAAAAATAGCAATCTTCTATGTGCACACAAAATAATAATGTGAGGAAAATATGAACTAAGAACCTATTATATGAACTAAGGAAACTAATAATCCTTATCATGCATGTAGTGACTTGAACTTACAGCCAACGTTAATTCCTCTCAACCACTCACATGTGAGTAAATATGTATATTTATTGTATTCATCTGTAGTTGGGTAATGATGTCAACGAAGAAAGCATTATTAAATATGTGATTTCTCAAACAAACATGGTATCATAGATGCACTGTCTACATAAGAGGGCTGGGACGACAAGGAATTGAAGTGTTGAGTTTTTCTCTTTGTTAAGGCTGAAGCAATAAATGGTTGAATGGATCGCTGGTATGATCAATTGCTGGAATGCTGTGACATAGCAAGCTACAGCCATCCATCCCTCATCCTAGGAACTGTTTGTTACAGCCCAATAACTCGTCCTCAAATACTATGTGTTGAATTACCCTCCTACAGCCATCTTCTCAAAGGCATGGAATCATACATACATACATATAGTATATATGTGTGTATGTATGTATGTATTTTTAACTCATCAATGCTGTGGTGAGAGGAATAGCAAGAAGGAATTACAGAATTACATAGCAGATCTATGATGGAAAATGTAGTGTTGGTTATGAACTCTTAATAAACAGAGTTTGAAGTGTTTTTCCCACTGTTTGACATTCAGCTAGCAATTAAAACAGAGTGCACGAGATTCTATGGCTAGAATTGGCCTTGGCTTCCATAGCAAGTAAACCAGGCAGTGAAACCAGATCTGGAATAGAGCTCAATCATGCCTGATAGAGAATAGCCTGTAGACAAGCATGATCTCAGCATAACTTTGATTTCAGCATTGACAGCTGATTGTTTGATTGCAGAGAACAAAGAATAAAATTAAATTTCCACAGAGGATCTGTGTTGGTGAAATGTGTGGCCTATAAGTCGCACGTTTACAGATCGTATTGGTATCAAAAAAGTTGAATCTTTGATCTTGGTGTTGAGTTTTGGTGTACCTTGGGAAGTGTTTCCCTTGTGGTTTGGTGCCTTTAACCACAAGAGGGAGATGTTGGTACCTTTGTACCTTGTACTTTATGTCTAATTTCACTTTGACTTAGGAGATTTAAGTCAAAAGTGAAATTTGGTCATTTTAGCCTAAAGTGACTATTAATTCACTTTGTGGGTGAATTATGAGACATAAAGTGAACTTAGGGAACTTAACCCAAAGTGGGTTTTGAGTTGAGATTATTGTGGGATGATCTCAACCATTGATTAGGGATGGCTTGGGATGATCCTAGCCATCCACATTTAGGTTTCCTTATGGATTGCTCAAGGAGGGTGCAAGGGGCCAAGAGAGGCTCATTCATTCTTTTACTCACTTGGAGAGCTTGAGAGGGAGTATGAAGATGAGGCTGGAAGCATTGAGAGAGGGCAGCAAGGGCGCCTCCTTCCATGGAGGGCTCTAGGAGGCTTTGTCTCTCATTATTTAGTGGTGATCACACTTTCTTGGAGGAGGGCGCACACCTAGCAGGGAGGAGCTACACTTGGAAAATTGCAGATCTGTTTGTTTCAGTGGAGAGGTAGCAAGCAAAAGCACATTTGTGTGCAAGAAATTCTTCTTCAGAGCATCCAGGGTCAAGGGCGCATCACTTCAGTGGATTTGGCAACAAGGGGAACAGGCGCTCTAGTCTTGGGCGCATTTCTTCCTGGATCCTTTGGCAAGTCTCGAGAGGAGCTTGCTTTGTATACAGGTTCCATCATATTGTATTTCTTGTTGTATCTCATGTTAAAATATTGTGTAACTGCAAAGAATATTCTTATCCCCTTTTGTGGATTGCTCATGTCGGGCATTGTAATTGACCAAATCCCCTTTTGTGGATTGGTCAAACCCTATATGTAATATTCAAATTAAGAAGTCGGCCCTATTGTGCCTAGAATAGTCAAATTTAAATTAGAAAGATAAAGCGGACAGGTCGGCCCTGACCTAATTATTGGGGGGGCACAACTTGTATTTATAAGAGGCCTAGCACCTCATTTGTTCACACACTCATCAAGCTCGCTCTATCAAGTGCGCAAGTCTAAGAGTGACGTAGCTACAAGGAAGAATATCTCAGCAAAGGGTTTTGGTTATCTTGGTGAAGAACTATCTTGGTCTAAGTGGTGCGCTACTCTGTTATGGTTAGGGTTTCTGGTGGATCTTCTGTTTGGTGAGATCTCTCTTGTGAGAGACACTGTACTTGGTTATTGAATCTATATTAAAGAAGTTTTGCTAGGTTTTCTTCCCCTTGAAGGTTTCCCAGGATAAATGCTTGTGTACTCTTGTGATTGTGTTTCTCTCAGTGATCCTATCTATGCTATGGTTATCTAGTAAATTGAAAAGAAACCTAATAATAGCTTAAACTTTAACATGGTATCAGAGCTAAACTAAAGAGAGCATCTTTCACAGGAAAAAGAAAAACGTCATTGTTGTTGTACAAGAAAATTAGGGCTTTTTATTAAAGAGGAATTCCGACCCAAAGATCATCTAGAAAAGTGCGCCCTAGCCTAAGGAACTCATTCGCACCTTCAGCGCACCTTTTCAGTGAATAGCACTCTCGAAAAGTGAAACCCTAGTTTTCACCAGTACCAGAAGTACCAGAAAACCAGAAGCACCAGTCCAGAAATCCGTTGGTCCAGTTTCAAGGGTCAGAAATTGAAATTTTCAGAAACAAACTATACCAGCATACTCGCCTCAGTCTAGCGCATCTTTTGGTGAGTTCAGTTTTCAAATCCTAGAAAAAAAAAATTTCTATTGTTTCTATAGCCCGAAGGGCTAGGGTTTCTACTGCAAGAAAGAATGGCTACTAGTATGAGGGTAGAAGATAGGCTTGAAGGATCTAGAAACTTCAGATCTTGGAAGCATAGGTTGCAGATGATTCTAGACGAGAATGATCTCCTAGAACATGTTACAGTGGGTGTACCAGAACCAGAGGAAGAAGAGCAAAATGAGGGTAGAAGATAGGCTTGAAGGATCTAAAAACTTCAGATCTTGGAAGCATAGGTTGCAGATGATTCTAGACGAGAATGATCTCCTAGAACATGTTACAGTGGGTGTACCAGAACCAGAGGAAGAAGAGCAAAAGACCAAGCATAAGAAGAATGAAAAGAAAGAAAAGAGAATCATGTCAGATTCAGTAAAGGATCACTTAATCCCTCATATATCCGAACTAGAGACAGCAAGGCAAATGTATGAAGCACTCAGCAGGTTATATGAAAGCAAAGACATTAGCCGAAATCTTGCCTTAAGAAATCAGCTTCGTAATATGAAGATGGAAAACTCGGAATCTGTCTCATCCTATCTTATGAGAGTTTCTCAAATTAGAGATCAGCTTGCAGCTATTGGAGATGTGAATTAGTTACAAAGAGCTTGTAACCACAACCCTAAATGGGTTTCCAATATTTTGGATTCCTTTTGTACAAGGAGTGTGTGCAAGAAGCAAGTTACCCAAGTTTGACAAGTTATGCGCAGATTGCACACACGAAGAATCTAGACTTGCAGACCAACAGAAGAGATTAATTGTTGACGAAAAGAAAGAAGCTAACTCTGTAAGAGTTCTAGATAAGAAGAAAGATGTTTCAAAGATCAGATGCTACAACTATCAAAAGTTGGGACACTTTTCCTATGATTGTCCTCAAGGAAAAGGGAAAAGAAAGCATCAAGCACATGTGGCAGAGGAAGAGGAATCTCCTCCCTCAAAGAAAGTTTTAGTAGAAATTGAGGATTATGTACTTTAAGTTGAAGATAGTTGATCTAAAGAAAGATAGCAAATGGTAGAGTCCGTGGAGCCTCCCCACACAAAAACAGAAGATAGTATTCATGTTTATTTTTAGTATCTTGTTTACTTTAATACTTTATCATTACAAGTTAGATTTTTGTGAGAATGTTAATTAACCTCATCTTATTTTAGTGTCTATGCAGATTTATGAAAGAAGTATCAAAGAAGAGGATAAAGAAAGAGATAAAATATTTATTTCAGGTATGATCACTCATGAGAGTGACAAAGGTATGTGTTTAACTATGATAGTAAGGGAAAATTTGGTAATTTCATAGCTAGAGTGAAAAAGAGTGAAAAAGTCTTATTCATGATTAGGGTTTCAGTCTTCAGATGTGTACATGGTTGAATAAGTTTTTCTTAAGAAAAGATGTGTACTACTCTGATAGAAATCATGATATAGTTTTATTTGATTATTGCTTATTGTTATTGACTGGTTGGCTAAGTGATATATCTCAGAAAGCATACTGTAAGTAAGTTTACAGGTCTCGAAAGAAAAAACTTATGCCTTGACTTGCAAAAGTTAGACAACATGAGAAGGACTTATGATATGGTGACAGTCAGTAAAGACCAGACAGTATCCAGTATTTATATAGGAGCAGGAGGCTCCTAAAGATGCAGAACAGAAATGTTCAAGATGAAGAGAAAGACGGATACACAAATATAGTTGATGAGATGCAAGTAACTACATGTTGCTCCAATGTCGTTCTTATAGATGCAGAGGGAGCAGGTTGATCCAGTATGAAGTCAGAAAGAAAGAAATGTTCGAACTCAAGAAGGCACCTAGGATATTACAGAAGAGAACTTCAAGGATGATGATTAGAAGCTCTTAGTTTGGTGCAAGAGGGAGCTATGTCTCCAAACTCGAAATGGAGGATCGTTATTTGGTGCAGTTAAGAAAGCAGATGGATGGTGCCTAGCAGATGGGTAGCATGGTATTATACCATGGAAAGATTTTGGACCACAAAAGATTTTTTCAAATCCCATAGCTAGACCTTCGTAGAAAAGAGAAGAGACCTTTGTAGAGAAGGAATGAGCAATCCCATAGGTAGACCTTCATAGAGAAGGAAAAGAGAAGAGACATTCGTAGAGAAGAAAGAGACCTTCATAGAGAAGGAAGAGACCTTCGTAGAGAAGGGGAATGAGAAATTTTCCAAGGTTGGCCTCTGTCCAAGTGTTGAGTTTTGGATACTCTAGGGACATGCTATACCCTCGTAGAGAGGGGTGTGACCACCCTCGTAGAGAGGAGTGTGGATGTTTCTCCAAGGGGCAGCGGGCAGATACTCTCCTTTGGCCAAGGATTGAGTAGCCTGGAACACAAACCTTGACCATGTGGAATGGTTAGTTGGCTCTTGAGGTTTGTGTCGTGATACTACATGGATCATGGAAAGGGAGTCTAGTCTTGCCTAGGCTAGCATCTTAGCTTCTCTAGTTCATGTGGGATGACTTGGAGTGAAGCGATGGTAGTAGTCATCCCCGGTGAATGGGTGAGATAGATGACTACAAGAGAAGGGAGAACATAAAAGGAATGGCAAAACTCATAGAATATATTATGTGTGAAGATAAGACATCTTATGTGTGAAGATAAGATATCTTCTGTGTGAAGATAAGAAAGAGTATTTTCTGCGTGAAGATGAAAGATAAGAGTATTTTATGTGTGAAGATGAAAGAAAGAAAGAGTATCTTCTGCGCAAAGATAAAGAGAACAAAACTTCTTTAATATGGATTCATGGAGAACCAGTCAGTGATCATGATGCCAGATGACCAAGTGGATTATATTGATGCCTCCTTGATGATGTTGCCCAGTTGATGATGTTACCCAGTTGATGATGTTATCCAGTTGATGTTGTTGTCTAGTTGATGAGGATTATCCAATTGATGATATTGCCTAGATGATATTGTTCAGTTGATGATGACATCCAGTGACCTGTCAAAAGATAAAGAATATCCTTCTTGTTAAGAGGGAGTGTTAAAATATTGTGTAACTACAAAGAATATTCTTATCCCCTTTTGTGGATTGATCATGTCGAGCATTGTAATTGACCAAATCCCCTTTTGTGGATTGGTCAAACCCTATATGTAATATGCAAATTAAGAAGTCGGCCCTATTGTGCCTAGAATAGTCAAATGTAAATTAGAAAGATAAAGTGGACAGGTCGGCCCTGACCTAATTATTGGGGGGGCACAACTTGTATTTATAAGAGGCCTAGCACCTCATTTGTTCACACACTCATCAAGATCTCTCTATCAAGTGCGCAAGTCTAAGAGTGATGCAGCTACAAGGAGAAGTGACGCAGCTACAAGGAAGAGTATCTCAACAAAGGGTTTTGGTTATCTTGGTGAAGGACTATCTTGGTCTAAGTGGCATACTACTCTGTTATGGTTAAGGTTTCTGGTGGATCTTCTGTTTGGTGAGATCTCTCTTGTGAGAGACACTATACTTGGTTATTGAATCTATATTAAAGAAATTTTGTTGGGTTTTCTTCCCCTTGAGGGTTTCCCAGGATAAATGCTTGTGTACTCTTGTGATTGTGTTTCTCTCAATGATCCTATCTATGTTATGGTTATCTAGTAAATTGAAAAGAAACCTAATAATAGATTAAACTTTAACATCTCATGCTTCAGACACCACTTATATATACTTCCATTCCAAATTAGTTTTCCCCGGGGGGGCCTATCCATGGTCATGTTGACCAAAAACACTTGTGTTCATTTCATGCATGCTTAGAGTGTAGATCAGCTTATTTGTGTTGTAAAGATCTAGAGGAGTGTTACTTGTTTTGAGATATATTGCATGTGCTAACCACCAGTTCGAAAACACTTGCAAGGGCACCTCAAAGAACACTTAACCTACAAAAACTATGGGCAGAAAGTTACAAAACTGTTTGTTGTCCTAAAAACAGCAAAGGATAGTTTTGAAGATTGAAACTTAGAGCCAATCTCAAGGTCAAAGACAGACCTTAGTTGGAAGCCTCATAGTCCCTCAGTTTTCTTCATGATATCAAAGCCTTGTTGGCAAACAATTGTTGATTTCTAGAGCATCTTGTGGGTAGTTTTTTTTGTGACAGCTTGTTGGCAGATTTTGGACAGCTTGTTGGCAGAGTTAGTGGACATCTTGTGGGCATATTTGTTGGACAGTTGTAGGACTGTTTTCTGGACACGTTTGGACAGCCTTACTTCCACTTGTGTGTCAAGTGGTGAGGTTGAGTTCTTTTGCAGTTTTCGCATCAGTGTGAGTTTTAGTAGACAGCCATGTCAGTGTCCCAGATGCAGGGAGAAGATAGGCTAGACGGAGCTAGCAATTGGTCCCCTTGGAAGACCAGGATCACTTTTGCCTTGGAGGACCTTGAACTATGGGATATAGTTCAAGCTCCCGTGGTGATTCCTCCTGCACCTGCTCCATCACCATTGCTGGATGCAGATTTCAAGAAGAAAAACATCAAGGCGAAGAGGACTACTTGTGATGTGGTGAGGGACCACATCATTCCCCATCTTACTGGTAAAGACTATGCATATGAGATATGGGCATCTTTGTGCAAGCTTTACCAGAGTCCAAACCAGAACCGGAAGATGGTTCTGCAGGACAAGCTCAGGAGCATCCAAATGCTTGATTTCGAGACAGTCACATCATACCTAGGCAGATTCACTCAGATCAGAGATGAGTTAGTAGCGGTCGGAGAGATTGTGGATCCAAAAATTTTGGTGAGAACAGCTTTGAACAACTTTTCCAAACCTTGGGGTTCATTTGTACGAGGCAATGTTGTCCGAAAGGTCATGCCTACTTGCGAGAGACTTTCTGACGACTTCGTACAGAAGGAGTTGAGGTGCAGCTTTGGGTCTTTAAGACAGCAACATACGCTTGAGGGGGATGAGGATCTTGCTCTTTGGTCAAAGGGCAAGAAGAAGATCGGAGAGGGTGCGAGACAGGGTCCCAAAGGAGGGACCTAGCCACAGGAGAGTGGCAGTGGGCAAAAGAAGGAAATAAGCAAAGTGAGATGCTTTACTTGTGGTGAGATGGGGCATTATGCTGGACAGTGTCCCAAGAGGAAAAAGAAGAGGCATCAAGGTGGTATGGCAGCGACAGCCAAGGAGGAGGAGTTCGATGCACAGTTTGTGAGGGAGTGAGTTCGTCAGTTATTGTTCAGTTGATGCACCATCCAACGTCAAGTGGGGAGACAGAGTTGAGGAGGACCTACTGACTCAGAGTGTTGATTCAGAGGGAGCTCAGACCCAGTTTTTTAGGACACCATCTTCAGGTGTGACTGGTCCACCCGAGACAGAGGGTTGGTGCAGGGGCTTCAGAGCATCAGAGATTGATGAGGAGCAGCAGAGAACCACAAAGGCTTGAGCCTCACTTGGCTATGGAGACGGGAAGATCAGGTTCTGGATCCACTTCAGGTGGAAGTCATTTGGTGAGAGGCCAAATTGAGGATCTTGGTGAGATGCCGAGATCGAGATACTCTAGGTGAGATGCCAAGAGGGAGAGACTCTTGGTGAGATGCCGAGAGAGAGACTCTTGGTGAGATGCCAATAGTAGTGACTGTTGGCAAGATGCCAGGAGGTAGAAATCCTTGGTGAGAGACCAAGGTCGGGGATATTGGTGAGATGCCAAGACCTAGAGACTCTTGGTGAAATACCAAGAGATGTGACTCATTTGCATGCCATGAGTATAGAGACCTTGGTGAGAAACCAAGGAGAGGATCTTGGTGAGATGCCAAGACCTAAAGACCTTTGGGGAGATGCTGAGGGAGAGATTTTTGGTGAGATGCCAAGATCTAGGTGATCTCAAGTAGGTGGAGATGAACTTCCATCTAGAGATTAGGCAGGTCGGCAGATCAATGTCAGGGCAAGTTGAGCAAATCAGTGTTAGGACAGGTCAAGCAGATCAGAGACAGATGCCACTTTGATGAGAGGGTACAACCATACTCACCTAGGCCTTGCCAGGAGGCAAGGAAGTCCACAGCTGGGACGAGATTGATTGGTAAGAAACACTTTCCTCAGTAAGAGGGAGTATTGAGTTTTGGTGTACCTGGAAAAGTGGTTCCCTTGTGGTTTGGAGCCTCTAACCACAAGAGGGAGATGTTGGTACCTTTGTACCTTGTACTTTATGTCTAATTTCACTTTGACTTAGGAGATTTAAGTCAAAAGTGAAATTTGGTCATTTTAGCCTAAAGTGACTATTAATTCACTTTGTGGGTGAATTAGGAAACATAAAGTGAACTTAGGGAACTTAACCCAAAGTGGGTTTTGAATTGAGATTATTGTAGGATGATCTCAACCATTGATTAAGGATGGCTTGGGATGATCCTAGCCATCCACATTTAGTTTTCCTTATGGATTGTTCAAGGAGGGCGCAAGGGGCCAAGAGAGGCTCATTCATTCTTTTACTCACTTGAAGAACTTGAGAGGGAGTATGAGGATGAGGCTGGAAGCATTGAGAGAGGACAGCAAGGGTGACGCCTTTCGTGGAGGGCTCTAGGAGGCTTTGGCTCTCATTATTTAGTGGTGATCACACTTGCTTGGAGGAGGGTGCACACTAGGAGGAGGGCGCACACCTAGCAAGGAGGAGCTACACTTGGAGGATTGCAGATTTGTTTGTTTCAGTGGAGAGGTAGCACACAAGAGCACATTTGTGTGCAAGGGATTCTTCTTCAAAGAATCTAGGGTCAAAGACGCATCACTTCAGTGGATTTGGCAGCAAGGGGAAGAGGCACACTAGTCTTGGGCGCATTCTTCCTGGATCCTTTGGCAAGTCTCGAGAGGAGCTTGCTTTGTATACAGGTTTCATCATATTGTATTTCTTGTTGTATCTCGTGCTTTAGACACCACTTATATATACTTCCATTCCAAATTGGTTTTCCCCAGGTGAGGTATCTAGGGTCATGTTGACCAAAAACACTTGTGTTCATTTCATGCATGCTTAGAGTGTAGATCAGCTTATTTGTGTTGTAAAGATCTAGAGGAGTGTTACTTGTTTTGAGATATATTGCATGTCCTAACCACGAGTTCGAAAACACTTGCAAGGGCACCTCAAAGAACACTTGACCTACAAAAACTACGGGCAAAAAGTTACTAAACTGTTTGTTGTCCTAAAAACAGCAAAGGACAGTTTTGAAGATTGAAACTTAGAGCCAATCTCAAGGTCAAAGATAGACCTTAGTTGACAACCTCATAGTACCTCAGTTTTCTTCACTTGGCACAGCTGCCAGCACTTCGAGGAGAAAGCAGACCCAGCATGGGTAAAGTACTAAAGAGAGAGAGAAAGATTGGAAGACCTGAGGGCTATCAATATGTGCAGATTCAAGAAGAGAAGTGGCACTTGAAGGAGAAGGTACAAATGTTTGACTGGAGGATAGCAGAGCTGGAAAAGGACCTTGACACCTCTACAAAATTGTTTCCTTTGCTAACGGAATGTTTTGTTGAATGCCAAGACCCCCTCGCCATTGTTAGGGCAGATTGGGACAAGAGCAAAGTTCAGCTCGTTCAATTGGGAGAGAAGGTGATTCAGCTAGATAATTGGCAAAACGAGAGGTTCACTCAAATGATGGCTCAATTGTACCAATAATTGGCAATGAAAGAGGCGGCATTGGCCAAACTGCAGGTTGTCCAAGAGACCAAGGAAGCAGAGAAACCTTTCATTGCTCATGTAGTAGCCAACACCATAACTGAGACAAGCATGGTAAGCTCACCCTCCATAGACCTTTCTCAAGAGCACTTGGGTGAGTTTGAAAAGCATACCAAAGGCATCCATTCCAAGCTATTAAGACAGATGGGCTACAATGGCCAAGGGCTAGGCAAGAGAAGTCAAGGAATTATAAGCACCATCGTAGCTGAACCGAGGGTCAAGCATGAAGGCCTGGGTTTTTGTGGCACAGAGGAAAAGGCCATATCCACCAAGGTCACACTTGCGAAGGAAACAAATGTTGCAGATTTGGCCTGCTCATCAAAAGAATGGGAAGTGATAAAATGAACATGGCAGCGCACTACCACCCCATCCTTCTTGTTAAGGACTGCAGAAGGGAAGCTATGAGGAAAGTTCAGAGACTCAGTCTTCACCGGCACTTAGAAGATGTAACAAGCAGATGAGCCAAAACAAGAAGAAAATGAATAAGAGGTATGCATCAGGCAAGACATCCCTTGTTTGTTACCATTGTAAGAAAAAAGGCCATAGAGCTGCCAGCTATTGGTATTCCAAGATATGTTCCTTCTATGTGATGAAAGACCATCTTGAGGCTTCTTGTTGAGAGAAACAAGCCACATGCCATAAACCTGAATGTTTTCAGAGCAACAGTGGCAAGAAGACTTCCTCAATACAATAGTAAATTCAAAGGCACACAGAGAAAAAGAGAATGCCAAGCAGTGGCAGGAACTTTTGCCAACACTACAAGATAAGTAGACACAGGAAATCTGTTTGCCGTCATATTTTTTAGATCACTGTTTTAACTTTTATGCAGAATTAGTACATACAGTCTGCTGTTCTAAGTTTCACTTTTCAGTTTGCTATTCATAACTTTCAGTTTGCCTGTGTGAGTTCAGATTTAGCATTAACAGCAGTTTTGACTCTTGAGAGTTACTTAAGTTTCCAGTTTTCTTAGGTTTTTTTGGTTGCTGATCTGATCACCATGTACTGAAATTTTAACAATATCAGGTACTTGCATGAGTAAAATGTCAAGAGTGTTTGTGTTGTAGGTCAGCCAATCTTAAAAATGTGTGTTGTAGGTCAGAACTGATGGTCCTAGCTTACACACTACTACTGCACTTTCAGCCTTCCAAATGTAGGTTCACTCAGGCTCCACATGATCATTCTAGTTTGAAGCCGGCCTTTCAGAAGTTATTTCACTCTGTATCTTTCTGATACAAATGTTCTTTTTTCTTAAGGATCAGGCTGACCTTTATTCCTTGTGTCATGGCAGGTATGGGCAGAGAATGAGTAACTCCACACTTGGACAATTTTTCATTAACTCGCATCATGCATATATACAAGAGGAAGTGACCTTTGGTTTCATCTTCCAAGAGGTCTGAATGACTTCCTATCACCTACGACTCTTCATATTTCTCCTAAATAATATTTACAATGATATCTACAAAATACCATAATCACGAGGATTAGGTATCCAACATTCCCCCCCTTAATCCAAAGGGGTGTTTGTGAATGCAAGTATCATTCTGAATTTTTCAATTTTTTCTCTTCCAAGGACTTCGGGAAACATGTCCACAATTTGCTCACTTGGGGAACAATGTCTCAAGTGAACAGTCTTGCCCTCTGCATGATATCGAATCAAATGGTACTTTGTGCTGATGTGCTTGGTTGGATCATGGAATCTGGGATTCTTGGCCAAATTGATTGCAGAAGTATTGTCAACCAGAAGGAGTAGAATTCACTATCATGTTCCCTCCCACTTAACCCCACCGGAGGGTGGACGTAGTGGCCTATGGCGGCTCCCTGTAGGCAATAGTCCCCAACTAAAGGGGATCCGTGGGGTTTACTAAGTCACCAAGGGGGCAGCGATTTGTTTTGAACGTGACTTGGGCAAAGGAAAGGGTAAAAGACCCTAACTTAAGGGATAAGCCACCAAAAAATAGGGGAATCAAGCGAAAGAGAAACTATATAAGGAGATGGAGGCTCAATTGAACAAACATACAAGAATTCATTTGGAGTATCTCTTTCCTTTCTTGGGAGGCGGCTGCCTCAGTTCATTGGAGGGTTTTAACCCTCATTCTCTGTTGAGTTTCGGTGCGCTTGTGCTCACCCTATCTCAACCCTGGTTCACTCTTGCATCAGAAATCTACCCCTCGGGAAGAAGAAGCTGCTGGAAGGGGAACGTTAAGGGATTGTTGTGGTCATTTCTCATCATCTAAGGGAGTCGAACTGTTATTTTGTGCCTGGTGGAGGACTGTATTGAAAATGTAGCAAGGAAGGTCTTCCACACATTGCAGCGTCCTAGCATGGTGGAGGACAATGAAACATTAGCCAAAGTTGATTAATTAAACTTTTCCCTAAGTCTTACATAGGAAAAGGACTGTTGATGTGTTATATTCTTCAGTTGACTTTATTGAGCACATTTTCTAAGGTTAAAGTAAAAAATAATTTAATTGATGGATGTTTTCATCTTATCCATCCATCTTGGAGAGTGAGGGAGAGTTAATCTCAGCCCTCCATCATTATGAGATTAGGGTTTCACTTGCTCATGGAAGTATAAGGAATTGATTTGGCTAGAAGGGCGCATTATTCATCTGAGAGAGAGAATGAACTTCATTGGAGTGAAAAAATTTGCCTAGGGTTTGTTGGAGAGAGATTGCAGGGAGACAGAGGAGGATTCTTCAAGGGATATTGGCACACTTCTTCAACTTGGCAGAGACCACTACCTTCAGATCTGAGAGCCATCATGCAGGTTGACGTAGAGGCTGACGTACGGGTCGTACATCAGGCATCTACGCAAAGGCTCAAGCAAAGGCAAATACTAAGTCGTCCTGGTTTAAGGACGTGGGGAGAGGTCGTACTTATGCTATAGAGGCGAAAAGTTGAGGGTTTACTCGGTGATTTGGCTGGGCCGAAATTCTTTGTAAGAGATCTCCATATTTTTGTTGCTAATAATAAAATACACAAATCTTCTGCATTGGTTTTCCCTCCGGGGTTTTTTTAGGGACTGTTATCGCATAGTTTGTAGGAAGGGTTTAGGTTAGCTTGAGTCAAGGCTTCAAACTGGCGTAACAGGAGCTTCCCCACCCACTGTCACCTCAATGGGGAGCTCTTTCTATTTAGGATGGCTAATCCAAGGGAGACGTCCCTATGTAATCTGGGTTTCTGAAGGGCTAAAGGTTT